>JBCFYV010011164.1:5876209-6168709 GCA_039000515.1 Timema cristinae | reverse complement strand
TGCATGAAGAACTTCTACTGGGGGGGTGGGCGGTGGAAACATTTAGAGATAACGTTAAGAATCGTATATATAACTGAACATTTTAAAAATTTAAATCACTTTTCCAAAGTAATTAAAATAATGAATTCTTGCGGTATTGGCAACACTGCCTACCAATTGTAAGAAATTCGATGGCCAGCCGAAAGTGTGCATACACGTGTTTATTTTCATTCTCGCAAGCCTCAGATTCACCCCCCAATTCTTCCCTCTACCCTTTCCCTAAGACAAAGCTTCCCAGACTTTTTAAAGCCAAGGAGCCCTTGCACCAGAAAAAATTACATGCCGGAGCCCTCATAGCCTTTTTTACACTCACATTATGAACATCCAACAGTTAAAGCTTACAAGTTGTAAAGTCTGAAATTGAAAACGGAAAATCACATAAGTTCAATCTACATCTTTGACAAATGTCCATTAATCAGATTTGAAAAAAATTGGTGATCCCAACTACTGATACTATTTTATAGTGAGAGAAACAAATAAAGAATATTATTAAATTGTCTCATGAATCCTGAGATAATTTGTCGGAGCCCAAGAGTTCCGTAGAGCACGGTTTGAAATATGCTGCCCTAAGTTACCATTGCGGCCACGTGAAACTCAACCGAGGCTTCAACTCATGACTTTCGTAAAAACTAAAAATAACAGTACTTTTGACTTTGAAGTGGAAAGCGATTTGCGGTGTACTTTGTCAAACATCAAACCCAATATTCAAGAACGGATGAAAACAAAACATTGACAACCATCACGATAATCGCCAGAATATTTTTTTCCTACCATTGTCCTGACATTGTTACTTTGATTTTTGTATAAAATTAAGAAGTGACTAGAAAGAATGAACATATTTAGTTAAATACAAATATCCCTAAAAATAGGGGGGAGGGGGAGTCAGCTTAGTATTAGGCGTCTAATTATATACTCAAGATAATTCAAAATTCTTTGACATATCTGAAGGCCACTACAACAACAAATAGTCACCATTATCAAAGGATGCCAAGAAAAAACAACATAATATGTTATATTTTATATAACGCGATAATTTAAATATAACTAATTTCAATTTTTAAATATTACCTTTTGGTTGAGACAGTTGAACTATAATTATCTTGTACACGCTAATTTCTTAAATATCCCTAGAGTTTCAACAACAGTGTTACAAACGGGTTTATTTAATGGGTAAGGATGAATAGGGAAATTTAGAAGAACTGGGCCAACATTAGTATGGAGGAAGCATAAGAAAACTCGCGTGAAAATAACATCTGGGAGCCCACTCCAATGCATCTAGCATGAATTCGAACAATAACCTCCCATACATCGACACTTGAGTGAAATGCGTGATGAATGCCTTATACAGTACCACAATTTGACTAATTGATGATGTACCTACAACTATAGCTCTAGATCCAATTATTTAAATATCCTTTGCTTGTATATTATTATTATTATTATTATATAGGCTACATCAATATTCACCTGGACCTGAAAAATAAGTTGATAAAAAGGAAGGCCTGCAGAGCTCTTCAAAAAGCAAATTTTGGTGTAAATAAAACCAATAGCTTGAAAGGATTTTTATTGGTGGAGAATTGTTATAAAAATTAATATTATAATTTTATGAGTTCAGAAACAATATTAAATAGGACATCACTGCATTTTGCTTGAAATTTTAGGTGATTTGAAGTATAGAAATTCTTCCTTTCGGGCATGTGAACTTTCTAAAAGGACAAGTAATGGATCATTACAATTCGTTCTAGACAGGGTTAACAAAATAAAATTGATAAAGGTATAATTTTCAAACTAAGGGTCAAGAGGTTTCTATCAAATTGTCGCCACGGGCCATTCTGTGTGATCTATGGAAGAGCGTTATTTATATTAATATAAAATTAAGTGTGATAGCCAAATAACCTTTTCAGTAAATATGTTCTAGTGAAGGTAAAGGCTATGAGACTCATGTTCAAGTTTATAATGCTATTAACACTACGCCCGCCTCATCTTGTGTAGTTTTTTGGTAACGTGAAGGTCTATGATCGTATCCTGGTTGGGTGAGCATATTGTTTTTACCTAAATAGTTCTAAACGTTTCCTACACGCATATGCGTTTACATTTACTCTATATTATTTGACCTTTTTCATATCTATAAGATTAGTTTACGGCCTCAATGGTCTTGGGGTAAAGTTCTCGCATCACTACCTGATGTTTGAGAGTTCTAATCCAGTCGAGGTCTACGGATTTTCACCGAACGATGCAAATCCGTAGCGCAACTTCCTTCGGAGGTAAAGTAATGCCGTCGGTCCAATGTAGGTTGTGGCATGTAAAACATCCTTAGAAGGTATATAGTATTGGTGACCTGGTGGTATAGGGGTAAGGTTTTATATTTCTGTGCGGGTGGTCCGGGGTTCAATCCTCGGTCCTGGCATGGATTTATCGGATTGCCAAACCCTTCCTTCACCTCTGACAAGACGTGTATTAATCACAACTTGTTAATGTGGGGAATGCCAGGCCCCCACCATGGTTCGGATTCCACGTTAAACTGTAGTTCCTCCATTTTATCTCACAATCACCCTACCATTGCACATTAGCGTAAGTGCTTATAATCCGAACGGGTAGTAAGACGCGGTTCTAAATAATATATGGTATTCCTTTAAAGCCTACAGCAAGATTTGTAAACACTTTCTCGCTCGCCCTTAGAAATTCAGTGCCAAAAGCAATGTGAGACAACAGCACTTTTAGGACATATCTAGTGCGTGAGTTTTCTCCCAGATGGCGTGGGTGGACGACAATAACCAGCTGAAGGACTAAAGAGTGAGCGCTGCTCCATATGGAAGGAAACATGTCAGGATCAATTTTGGAGTTATTAAGATTATTGAAATACAGATAGGTAGTAAGACGTAATGCACATAAAAACGGAACATAAAGCTCCATTTCGATCTAGTTTACTTTATTATTGACATTTTTCATTTATTTGAGGTATTTAACGTGCACTTTCTGAATCGATTGATTATATCAGCACACGACTTGTAAACTAACTTAAATATAGAACAGACACAACATTCAGCCGTTAATTCATCACTGTGGAAGGGGAAACCTCATTTCACCAATTATACATTTTTCATCCATTCCAAGAATCGAACCAATCGTTACCAACTGATCTAAAGTTTCGGACATTACTTATTAGCTTATAGATTTGAAATTGATAGTTTATTTAAATGTAAATAGAAGAAGAAAGGTATGTAGAATATAATAATTAACTACCCGCACCGGTGGGCACGTGGACTAAATGTAAAGTTCATCTAGTAGGGTTTGTCATTCACAGGGAAGTCAAAGTTCAAATCCAGGCTGGGTATATTGAGGATAGCTTACCCTTAATTATTTTCCACTCTATCTCCACGAAAATGTTATTACATTTCCTCTAAATTCTACCTTATTAATATCTAGCTCACTAGTATACGTATGTGGATATCCCATTACACTGCAATTTACTATTACAATTTACAATTTACATTAATGGTGTATGTTTTTGGTAGGATTGAAACTAAATGCATCTACCTTTGTATGAAGAGCGAGTGGGAAACAACACAAAGATTACTTTAAGAAACATTGTTCAGAGAAAATAAACAAATGACAACATTTTAAAGAGCAACTAAGGTGTCATTGTAGGAATAACACGTTTTCTTAACAGTCTATAATTTTGTTAAGTCTGGAAAAAAGTTTTGGAATGTTACAAATTATTTACTATTTGGGCAAATTTCATGTTCAAAAAAAGCCTAGGATAATTTTACAATTTTATTTTTTTACTACCGCGTCTTATTAAAATTTTTTCCAACTACCCACATACGAAAAACAAATCAACGTCTTGCGTTTCGCATTAACTATCAATGTTGACTGCTGCTTAACTATTTCTATGCAATCCACGATATAAGTATTGAGCGGAGTGGACCCAACCAGAGCTGAGCTTAGCGGAGTGGACCCAACCAGAGCTGAGCTTAGCGGAGTGGACCCAACCAGAGCTGAGCTTAGCGGAGTGGACCCGACCAGAGCTGAGCTTAGAGAAGTGGACCCGACCAGAGCTGAGCTTAGAGAAGTGTAACCGACCAGAGCTGAGCTTAGAGAAGTGTACCCGACCAGAGCTGAGCTTAGGAGTGGACCGACAGAGTGAGCTTAGAGAAGTGTACCCGACCAGAGCTGAGCTTAGAGAAGTGTACCCGACCAGAGCTGAGCTTAGAGAAGTGTACCCGACCAGAGCTGAGCTTAGAGAAGTGTAACCCGACCAGAGCTGAGCTTAGAGAAGTGTACCCGACCAGAGCTGAGCTTAGAGAAGTGTACCCGACCAGAGCTGAGCTTAGAGAAGTGACCCGACCAGAGCTGAGCTTAGAGAAGTGGACCCGACCAGAGCTGAGCTTAGAGAAGTGACCCGACCAGAGCTGACTTAGAGAAGTGTACCCGACCAGAGCTGAGCTTAGAGAAGTGTACCGACCAGAGCTGAGCTTAGACGAAGTGGACTAACCGGGGGACCAGAGCTGAGCTTAGAGAAGTGTACCCGACCAGAGCTGAGCTTAGAGAAGTGTAACCGACCAGAGCTGAGCTTAGAGAAGTGTACCCGACCAGAGCTGAGCTTAGAGAAGTGTACCCAACCAGAGCTGAGCTTAGAGAAGTGGACCCGACCAGAGCTGAGCTTAGCGGAGTGGACCCGACCAGAGCTGAGCTTAGAGAAGTGGACCCGACCAGAGCTGAGCTTAGGGAGTGGACCCGACCAGAGCTGAGCTTAGAGAAGTGGACCGACCAGAGCTGAGCTTAGCGAGTGGACCCGACCAGAGCTGAGCTTAGCGGAGTGGACCCGACCAGAGCTGAGCTTAGAGAAGTGGACCCGACCAGAGCTGAGCTTAGCGAGAGTGGACCCGACCAGAGCTGAGCTTAGCGAGTGGACCCGACCAAGCTGAGCTTAGAGAAGTGGACCCGACCAGAGCTGAGCTTAGCGGAGTGGACCCGACCAGAGCTGAGCTTAGAGAAGTGGACCCGACCAGAGCTGAGCTTAGGATGTGGACCCAACCAGAGCTGAGCTTAGCGGAGTGGACCCGACCAACTGAGCTTAGCGGAGTGGACCCGACCAGAGCTGAGCTTAGCGGAGCGGAACTGACCTTCTCCCGACTAGGGGCAACAAAAATCCTTAAGGAGTTGGGCGTGAGTCATACGTGAAATTTGTATGACCTAATGCCCAAATATAATAAAATATGATAGAATGATTATTTATTTTAAACAAATGCATACTTTATACAACTAACATTATACTTGTGTTTTGTAAACTTTATAAAAATTATCACTAGCTCCAAGAGTTAGTTTATTGTTTATTTCAACAGTTTGAAGTCTTTAAATTTGATCTGGTGGGTTGCATAGAATAAACTCAGGGGCAGCGGATTGGACCAGATTGATTTGGACCAGGGATCGACCACCAGTCAGTCGATCGCGATCGACCGGTCGATTTTGTGGCCATTTTCAGACTATCGTTTAAGTAAACTACATCGCCATTAAAAGTAAATATTTGTGCTCGAAAATATATCATATACTTTCAAATAATATCCTCCAGTGAACCAAATTACCTTTATCGGTGATAATCGGCCAGAGTACAAGCAAATAAAATAATTTTAATATCAACATTTATTTGTATTTTTTATATAAAGGTGAGGACATAAGTATTTGAGGAATGAATGAACTAACAAAATAAATATAAGATGTATAAACAAAAAATGTAGTGAGATGGGAGATCGGGGGGTGGGGGGCTTTGATGATTTTAAAAGATGATCGGAGCCCATAATGTTGCTGACCCTGCCATTGATGTGAGTAAACAAACATTAAAAAAAAATTGTAATTTAAATAGATTTGAACATTTTTTTCTAGTTTTAGTAAAACAATGTCAGGAACCAGCTGTATGTTGAATTGAAAATTTTATTCTAGAAATCATTTTTGTGTATTATCTAAGCCTTCTTTTCATTGACCGGAAAATTATGGAAAGTGTTGTGTATGTGTCATATATGTTTTAGTAAAAGCTGAGAGCTTAAGGTGGAATGGAAGGAACGTGAGAAAAAGGCCAGTGTTTTTGCAGTTTATATGCAAAACATTTTTGGGCCAAAATAAATGAATATTGCTCCAGTACAAACATGGAATTTAATTTTCTTCATATGGTGACATCAAAATTTCTTAAATATCTGTGAAGTATGTTTTGGAATTTAATGACAACTTTTTCCCTTAATTTAAAAAGTTTGTTATATAGTTGCTCATGACAAATATTAAACTGTATATATCACCATGTGAAGAAAATTAAACTCTATGTTTGTACTGGAACAATATTTTAATTATTTTGGCCAGAAAAATGTTTTGCCAAAAAAACTGCAAAAACACTGGCTTTTTCTCGCGTCCCCTTCTAATCCACCTTAATTGTATAAGACTGTATGGCCTATAATACTGGAGTCAACATAAAAGAAGAGAGAACCTCCGTCGGGAGTTATTTGTCGGGTCGGGTTGATTTAGGAGTAAAAATAAACCCAACCATTGTAAACGTAATTCAGACTCAAATGATTGTTCTCTAAATTACTATGTCTTGAACAGACGTGAAATATATTACCTTGGTGTTGCTCTAACTGCGGTTAGTATCGGTACAGATTAATTTATTCCCCCACCACCTGTCACATAGAAGTCTCAAAACTCCATCTGCTTCTAATTAGGAAGAGTTTGTCCCAAAGTAACATTCTACCCTTTCAACAAAATGTAAATGACTCAATATCATTATCTAAACATGTTAAGAATTGAATGTAAGGTGGTTCTAGATTCCTTTGGGCCTTAGGACACACAATATTATACGGTAGCCGCCATAAATGTTCTTGAAGAAAATGTTAATCAAAATGTATCCTTAATTTCTGTTCAAAATAATGTGAAGACGTACAAGTACCACATAATAGTTTCCTGGACATATGTTATCAATACAACAGTGATAATCTCTATTGTTCTTAATTATATCACAAATATAATTTAAGAATCGTTTTCTTGTCCCTCCAAGCTCGTCTTTTAGTTAGACATAACCTTAAAATATTATTATTATTATTATTATTATTATTATTAGCACCGCGTCTTACTACCCGTTCGGGTTATACGCACTTACACTAATGTGTAATGGTAGGGTGATTGTGAGATGAAATGAAGGACCTACAGTTTAACGTGGAATCCGAACCACGGTGGAGGCCTGGCATTCCCACATTCACAAGATGTCTTGTCAAAGGTGTAGGAAGGGTTTGGAATCAGATAAATCTGTGCCGGGACCGAGGTAAAATTACTAGTATAGAATAATTTAGTTCCCTAACGTATTTTGTTCCTGTATAAAATTATACAAGACATGTTCGACAATCTGTCTTGTGCGCAACAAGACTACATAATATGGCCCTGGGCGACCGTAAAATTACTTTAAATGGCATCATTTTAATAAGAAGAGTCTTAGGCTACATAAATTCTCGTGATATTTAATATTTTGTTCATGTTATAAAATCATTTATTAAAAAATAAATTTGAAAACATGTGTGTCGAATTGGGTTACAAATCAGTTTGTTTAGGTTTTTATCAACCAACATTATGTTTCCTTGAATTTGTTGAGGGTTTGCGCCTGCGACCTCCTGATTATCATACAACAAAATGAACAACGAAATGTTTGTGTGCTAGGGCCACGTAAAACCACCAGATATTTAAACCGGAGACCCTGATATGTGGGGAATTTATTACTTAACACCGCGCCTCGGTGGCGTAGTTGGCTAACGCGCTTGTCGTGTTGTGCTCGACTGCTGAGGAGCGGGAGATCAAGGTTCTAATCTCGGTCGGGTGAACTGGGGATGGTTTTCCCTAAATGGTTTTCCACTCTCCCTACACGCAAATGCGGGTTCACTTCCTCGAATTCAACCTTACCGATTCTAATCCATTAGCGTAATTAGTACTTAAAGCGTATAATCGAACGGGTAGTAAGACGCGGTGTTAAATATTATTATTATTTACTTAACCATCAAGGGCTGGTTACACTGTAGGTCTGGCTCGAAACCTCGAAGTCTAGTTCTCATATTTGGTTCAACGAGAACAGTTTTTCATTACTGTAGTTTACATATTTTTTATATTAATAATTCTGATGCAGTTTTTATCAACCATCAATATTGTATTTTCCTTGTTTAGTACGTATTTAGAAGCCGGTCATTGATTGTTTCACCGTGTTTTATTAAGTCTACCTGTTTGGGCATACGCATACATTATTTATGCTAGTTAGGTATGAGTAAGGTAAAAACTTTGAGGTAATACACTCGTATTTGCATGGAGCGAGTGTGGGAAACAATTTAGAAAAATAAATACCTACGGTACAGCTGAACGTGATTCTAATCCCGATCCATCGTCAATCCAATCCAATCCAACATGGGTGTGATACGTCAGTAGATCCTCGTTCTAGTGCATACACGTGCACTCATGTCACTATACTATAAAGCCACATGGCTGACTCACTCACTGACATTAACGTTTACCCACTTCCAGATGAGCTAGAAACTTGAAATTTGGAAAAATTATAGCTCGTAGCCTGTAACCGACGGTAAAATTCCGAAAAATTAAAAATTTTAATTTTTAACTCCCGAAAAAAATTCAAAATGGTGGAGTAACTTTTAAGTCGATGCGGATCTTTCTTTAGAGGCCTCTTTGTGGCTAAACGGTAAGAGCTATTAAAAAAAAAAGGATTGCACCAGAGCTAGATTTTGTGATTTTAGGTAAATTTTTCACATTTTCACACATTTAAAAAAAAAAAAATTCTGACACACTTATGGGAAGCTAAAATCATAAAATTGTAAAAATAAATCAACGTTCAAAACAACACTGGAATTATATTAGTTTACACGCACTGGGGGTCTGGGGTGGAGCCCACACGAGCAAAGCGAGTATATGTGTCTGCATCTCATTACCCACTTGAGCTAAACAAATGCATACATATTAATTACACTAACGGGCTGGAGACTATGTAGGTAGAATTGAGATAAAATGTACCAGCATTTGCATTAGGTTAAGTGGGATCAGTGTATCCGGCTAGGATTTGAACACTGACCTCACCGTCACTGTAGACCAAAACTAAATGAGCGTTACCGCGTGCTCACTGGAGCGTACAACAAATAATCCTTTTCCTCCCTTGTAAAAGAAAACAATATTTAAACTACCCATCACGTTAGTTCAACCTACTTAAAATTGGTTTTTTACTCCTCCATTCAAAAGGATAAAGGCCCTACGGAGATTACATTAGTAGAAATGTACTTCAGTATTATTTCCGACCTAATGTTATAAGGCATCACTCTCGTGTTAGACTGGCTTGCTGATGACGGGGAGATTGTGGTTCAAATCCCAATCGGTTCTAAAGAGGGTGTTTTTTCCCTAAATATTTTTCCACACTCCTTCCAAGCAAATGTATGTGTATATTACCTAAAAAGTTCTTCTTTCCTGATCCCTACCCCATTAGAGCAATTATATTTGCATATAACCTGAACAGGTAGTAAGCGGTGGTATAAAAAACATGATTTTAACTAATAAAACAAATTGATACAATATAATTTTAGTCGTACTGTTCGAAATCAAATTAATTATATAATAAGTAATTATTAAATTGATCTCGAGAGTTATAATTTATCCCTCCACTAAAAAAATGGCCATGAAATGTTCACGTTGTTTGAATACATTAAATAATTAATTGATAAAGTGAGAATATTATAAGACGCGACTGCTGAAAGATTTACACGTATTTACTTACATCCAGTGGCGTAAAAGATTAAGCTTGGGGCCCCCCAACAAGATTTATTTTTGGGCCCCCTTTTACAAGTCATCTAATACCTTAATGTTATAAGAAATACTTAATAGTCCTAAATAATTACTAATCTAGTAATCACACCTTATAGTGACTGTTTTAACCTCGGTTTTGTGTTGGGAACGTCATCAGTCAATCAGCTTGACTGCATGAAGATAAAACAAATAAATTTAAATAATGTTATAGCTTAGTTATAATTTATAACACGTTCTGATAAACATATTAACCTATCTAAATTGTCAATAATCTGGATATAAGTTATTTGATTACAATAATTATTTTCACCAAATTTATAGTAATTTAAAGTTCCCTTTCGTGGGCCCCCTTATACCATTGCCTCCCTGCCTCGCGTTGAAAGCCCTGCGGGCCTGAGTGTTACGACAATGCTTACATCAGTAATCAGCTAAGATGCATTTATATACAATCCACGTACCCAGCATCGAGAGGAAACAGATTTCCAAGTAAATCAAACTGTTTTTGCCACAGCGTGCTCTAGTTATAATATAGCTCGCTTAAGGAGGTGAAATAGTTGCTTGAGCCCTTAATAGAATTGTCTGTGTCACACAGACACGTATAGTTCATAGCACCAAATCCAGTCATCCCTTTTAAGGACGCAGTCTTCACCATGTAAAAAAAAAAGGAGACCCCTTCAATGATTTGGAGATGTCTATAAAACCAACAAGTCAGCGAACAGGGTAAGGGCGGAGTCAACGCCTTACTCGAGGACTGTAATTACGGTCGATAGTAGTGTTGTAGACGATTACTGGCCGAGCTGTTTATAAAACTATTACCTCTGTATCGCGGGTTCGCATCTTCATACCACGCCGGCGTCCTAGAACACGCAACATGGCGGTGATTGGCTGTACCTAATCTGCCCGCGAGTTGTTAATTCGCCATTTATCTTGTTATCGCGAGATGTTTAAATGGGAGCTGTGAATAAAATTAGTTCATTTAATATTTGACCTAAAAGAACATTGTTAAGTTATTCAACCAATTAAAAATATAAAAATAATAAAGTTAACTACTCGTCAAATGGTGTGTGTACGCAAATATTACCGAAATCAAAGGAACAAACTCAACATTCGATTGGTTTAACGTGAGAGGGGAGAAAACGCAAGCTATAGTAATTATGAGGCGTAACTGTCACAATAAACTGGACTGCCGATGACGGGGGGAGCGGTGCTTAAAAGGGTTTTTCCTAAATTGCTATCCACTCTTCTTCCCCCCAAATGAGGGAACACTCCCTTTAAATTCAACCTTCCTCATCCTCAACTCATTAGCGTAGTAAGTACATATGCATATAACCTGAAAGGAGCCACTGATAAATTAAAAAAAAAGTATAAAATTAAAAAAATACTACTTCATTAGATAGCTTGATTTAGTTCAATTTTCTACACAAAGTAATTATAAAAATTATTAAATTATTGTCATTGTCATCGGGGAATTTGTAAATTATTTTTTCTTTCATCTATACTAATATTATAAAGAGGAAAGATTTAATTTTTTGTTTTTTTGTTTGTAATTGATAAACTCAAAAACTACTGGACCGATTTAAAAAATTCTTTCACCAATATAAAGCTACCTTATCAGCGAGTAACATAGGCTATATTTTATTTTGAAAATTTAATTTATTCCTCATAAAAATGTCGATAGTATATTATATAGTCGTTGGGAAAAAAAAGTTGTTGAAGGTAACGCGGGTTGGTGAAGGGGTAGTGGAGAAGGGGGAGGAAAGAGGAATGAGATGAAAATAGGAGGGAGGATAAAAAGAGGGAGGGGGTTATACAGTGATGGTAGGACTGTATTTTTAAAAAAATAAGTAAAAAAAAGTTTTGTTTTTATATTGACATGATGGATGATTTGCAGCTTTGTTTTAGAGGATTCTTTACAATATTTTTTTACGGGAAAGGGGGCTAGTTTAAAATATATTTTAAAATTACACAGTACAAACGCCAAATATTCAAAAAATACTTAGGGTACTTTGTGAATAAAATAAAACTAAATATATTTGCAGGGGCAATATTTTATTTATTTTGGTAAACTTACCTACCTCAACTCGGGTTCCTCTTCCATCTCACCAAAGTCACTATACATCAAGGTTCTAAACCCAGTTAGGCGTAACGCGAGAGGTTTTCATTAATGGTTTCTCCCTTTCCCTCTACAAAAGTGTGTGTACATTTCCACTAAAAGTTTACCCTCCCCTTCTTTATTCCATTATTTTTACTTTGTATTTTTATCACCAACTCTTACTACCCATTCGAGTTATACGCTTATTTACTAATTACACTAATGAGGAAGGTTTAATTTAGAGGAAATTTACCCTCATTTACGTGAAAGGAGAGTACAAAACCATTATCTAAAAATCACATTCAGTACAGCCAACCGGTATTTGAGGTACAATCTACAACATCTATAAACATACATAACATACATACAATACATACAACTCAACATAATCATACATACATACACATCTACTTATACATACATACATACATACATACATACATACATACATACATACAAATACATACATACATACATACATACATACATACATATCTATACATACCATACATACATACATACATACATACCTACATACATCCATAATCACCTACATTAGTTAATTAACAATACATTGAGGCACAGTAAGACGTGGTGTAGATATATTATAGCCTGGCAAGGAATTCCCAGTGTCTTTGCACAGCCATTTATCACTCTCTTAAGATTTATTCGCATCCGTGAATATAATCGTACATATATTGGCAAGCCTCCCAAGTATAAACACTTTTGTTAGGACACCGTCTTTTGTAATAACAATTTTTTTACGGTGGTGGAATCGAAATTCCTCTCTGCAGGACAAAAAAATATCACAAAGGATTATTGTAAAAATTGTGTTTAGTACCACGGACAGTTTCTTGCAAACAAAGCGCAATATTTGTTGATTTGAGAGCAAACCTATGTGGGTGGGTTTTGTAAACATATCACAAATGGTCTAATATTGTGCTCGGACGAGAATGAACCTATGTGGGTGGGTACTGTCGATAGGTTACAATTGGTAAAATATTGTACTCTAACGAGAATGAACCTTGATGGGTGGGTACTATTGTTAGGTCCGTATTTCAGCTGGACTCTTGGTTTTCCCCCTGTACTGGGTTTATTTAATCATCACTAACTTCTCATACAGTTGGTTTTTCCCCTTTAACACTTTTCCATATCAAAATTACCTACGAAAGCTATCCAATGCCATCATAATCTCATTTTCAAATATTTTGGACACTGTTGGTTTTTTTCCCCTGCACCCTTCAATTGGTAACCTATTTATTGCACTCGAACAAGAATGAAAGCGATAATAAAATGGAAGAAGATTATTTGAACGAGGCTTGAAAATTTTTCTGTTTGTCCATATAGGATGTATTGTTGTTGTGGGCCTACTGCTATTTTTGTTTTATAAGGAGTTCTAACTAAAGTAGGGTTATAAATACCTCTAATTTCCCTTTTAATGAACCCCAAACAACTTGTAAATAAACTACTATATTTAGAATAAGAAACTAAGATCCAACGGGATTTGAACTAAGTACCAGAGGCTGTTAGGCAACACTGGTATTTCGCCACTACCAATCTTGCCCACAACACGCGGCTTACCATTAATGTTTTGATGATATGTGAATGAAAGTGACTTATTATTATAATATTTAGTCCGTGTGTAGATGACATTAAACATGGCTGACTCACTCACTGACATTAATGTTTACCCACTTCCAAATAAGCTAGAAACTTGAAATTTAGCAAACTTATAGCTTCTAGCCAGTAACCGACGGGAAGATTCCAAAAAAGTAAAAAAAAAAGTTTTTAATCCCCGAAAAAAAAATCAAAATGGCGGAGAAACTTTAAAGTCAGCGTGGACCTTTCTTTAGAGGTCTTGTGTGGCTAAACGGTAAGGCTATCAAAAAATTGCTCTGAAATTACATTAGTTTACATCACTTTGCAAAGATAACTCACTGGAGTCTTGGGAGCGCAGCCCCCAACGAGCAAAGTGAGTAATTATTATAAAAGCACAAACTTGAACAAAAAATAGAATAAAGTATTCAACTCCCATGGCTTTTTGGACCTTTATAAATATCCTAGATCCGTTCCAGTGGTAGCATGGTTAAGCAGGGATCATCAACTAGTTGATCACGACCGGCCAGTCGATCTAGCGATGATTTTCAATCGATTGCTTAAGAAAACTATATCGGTATTAAAATTTGATATTTTGAGTCTTCTAGACTCACAAATATATTAAATACTTTAAAATATATTTGAATATGAAACAAAATTAGCTTGATTGGCTATAAGCGGTAATGTTTATAAGAAATGTAATATTTATTTAGTTTGTACCCGGTTTTCTATAAAGAAATATTAAATATTTGAGGATATATTGATTTTAAGGAATAAATATAAGATGTAAGGACAAAAATAAAAGCAAAAGTACAAGGAGAAACAATTGGTGATCGCAGGACCTTTGATAAGTTTATAAGCCAATCAAGAAAAAAAAATATTGCCGAACCATAGTCTAAGGCGTCAGTCTCGCAATAGACTGGACTGCCGATGACGGGGAGAACTAGGTTCAAGTCTCATTAAGATGTATTTATGGTGTTTCCTATATGGTTTTTACTTCTCTCTCTCTCTCTCTCTCAACGCAAGTGAAGGTATAATTCCTGTTAATTAAGCCTTATTAAATCTTAACACTTCAGTTTGATTGATAGGTTTGCAAACACTCCAAACTTGGTAGTAAGACGCGGTGAAATATATATTATATATAATATATATGACATCATATTAGTGAAACTGCCCATTTCTGCCCATTCCATGAACTGTCTTCTTCTCTTGACCATTTCATAAACTGGGCAAAAATTGCATGAACTCTCGTCCATTTAATGAGCTGGAAATTATTGCCCTATCTAAAAGCTTAACTGAAACTCGTTTTCAGATATTTATGTTAAAAATTATAAACTAGCCCAACCTAGCTAAACCTAACATTCTATTCTTAAACGATTTAAGGTTTTGACGGAAACTTGTCTTCGCTTGTTCATTTCACGGACCGGGCAAAACTCGTCGAGTTCGTGAAATGGGTAGTGCTTGGATCTACCCAATTAAGAAATGGATGGACAAGCAAAGAAGCTAGTTCATTGAATGGGCAGAAATTTGCCAAACTAAGGAAATAGTAAATTTCACTTTCAGGATGTAACATAAATAATTGATTTTAAAATGTAATTCATTAGAATTTATGTAAACAAATGTTTCGACATAAATAAGAAAATAATTCAATTTATTTGTTTAATTTTTGTAGCTAAATTTGTAAAACTTTTTTTTTTTTTAGATCTTTACAAGTATAAATTCGTGTGAATTTCAACATCTTAAACCATTATTTGACCTGTGGTCTAGGGGTAAGGTGTCAGACTTCTATGCTGGCGGCCGGGGTTCAATCCTCGGTCCCGGCAAAGATTTATCTGATTACCAAACCCTTCCTTCACCTCTGACAAGACATCTTGTGAATGTGAGGAATGCCAGGTCTCCACCGTGGTTCGGATTCCACGTTAAACTGTAGGACCTTCATTTCATCTCACAATCACCCTACCATTACACATTAGCGTAAGTGCGTATAACCCGAACGGGTAGTAAGACGCGGTGCTAATAATAATAAAAATAATAAACCGTTATTTTTTTGTGAGCGCTCTCGTGAGGTTAAAAGACTGAACCAACAAAGAAAATAAACTATCTCAAACGGCACTTCAGTCTGTCACTGTCCATTCCAATCAGCCGTGAGTGAAGAGGTGATGACGCGAGATCTCAAGGTTCCACTATTTCGGTCATCTGGAGATGATGAAACAATACATGCACTAGAAGATTCTGAAACGTCCGTCTACACGTCCTACATGCCCTTCTGGACAGGGCCGCCCATAAAGAAAGGCAAACAGGGTAGTTTGCCCCGAGTCTACCACTTGGTACCCGTCTGCCCCGTCCCCCTCCCCCAATCGCCCAAATATTTTATCTTTAGAGCAGTAAAAGCATTTGTCTTATAGGTTGTTTCACCCAATATCATTGCTGAGGAAACTGCAGGTCAAATGGAGAAAAGTTTTATCTTCGCTTGCTCTCAGTTAACTGTTGCCAAATATCCTCGTTCTCAGTTATGTCTGAATGTGGTGTGCTGGGGTAAAGAAGGAGCTACTGGCAACCTCGACTAACCAGCGTTGCGAAACTTGTCTTATATTTGAGGGGAGATTGACCACACAAAAACCAGATAATGACAACGCTGTTTCCCAACAGTAGCCCTGAATTTCCCTCAGAGATTATATCCAATGTACTTTCCCAAACCTAAATGGTTATCTTACTACATTGGCCAAAGAGCAGAAGATTTTATGTTAGGACTAACCGTAAAGACTGGGACACTAATTTTACCCCTCCACTACCCCTTACCTACGCAATACCTGTATTAAAAGAAACTAAATTTAGAGTTCACATGTTTGTGGTTGCAATTAAAGAGGAAGTGGAAGCTAAATTCTAAATTGTGAACTCTAAATTTAGTTTCTTTTAATACATGTATTGAGTAGGTAAGGGGTAGTGGAGGGGTAAAATTAGTGTCCCAGTCCGTAAAGGATAAGGGCTGCTTAAAGATTAGTTGAGGTAATGCTGTGTTGTGTGTTAGGTGGTGAGGGTGTTTAAGTATAATGGCCTGAATTTTTACTTTATCTTTATCTTACAGGTAGAGAAAGTATTGTGATCGTCAAAAAAATCTAACTCGAGATTTTGATGAAGGTTGACGTTTTATGATCTCCCGAATACATACATGGACTTTCTCGCTCTATTGTTTTTTTTTCTAAAAAATGGAGATATTTAATAAAAATTCATAATACACTATAGGCCTACATTAGTAAACCCGGGAAAAAAATTGCGCTATACATATGTAAAACATTTTTTTGACTCGTGGTTTTAAATTTTATAATTTTACTTCTAAAGAATTGACGTTTTCATTTGTATATTTGGACCAATAAAACGGGTTCCCAAGGGTCAACACTTTGTATTAAAATTTTGGTCATTTTACTAGGAGATGCACATCTTATGGTTATTGTATTGTTATTAAATTTCTCTTTTATAAATTTTAACCAATAAAATAGGTAATTGATGACTATTGAGACTAAAATGAAAGAGAGCCGATTTTGAGAAAATCGATTTTTTCTCTTTTAGCTTTTTATTAAACTACTCTTAATTTTGGGGTTGAAAAGACACGCAGACAAGACGGCATTGCAAAGATCACTTTTTACTAAGCAAAGCATCCATCAAAGTTTCAGGTTATATTTTTTTAATGGTTGCAATACTTAGCTGTTTTCGAAAAGTTAAACTATATATATATTTTTGCGTATAGCTTGAAAGTTATTGGTTTTATAAAAATATGTTTCGAATAAAATATTTGTATTATAAATATATATACATATTTTCAATGATAAGCAGTCTTATATCTCAAATAGTTTTGGAGTTATGGTAGAAAATGAAAATGTAGGCATCAGACCGGAACCCTTAAAGTAATTTTGCCGAAATATTGAGAGTAACCATTTTGTTTGGAATATTTATAAATGTTTAGAAATGAAATTTAATCAAAATCGTTAGGGCTGATTTTGAGAAAATCGACTTTTTCTCTTTTTGCCCTACAGTAAACTACCCTTAATTTTAGGATTTAATATCAAATTCCAAAAATCTCTCGGGGAAATCCTATAAAAACCCTAGTTATCAAATTTTAGCTCGATCGGTAGAATAATTTAGGATCTACTTAGAGGTAGAGACACACCGAAATTCAAAAACCACTTTTTCGGATTCGGGGGTTACGAAACTTCGAGATTCATCAACATCTCGAGTTCGATTTTTTTTTACGATAACAATCATTCTCTCTATACCTGTAAGATAGCGAGAAAGTAAAAAGTGGTTTTTGAATGTCAGTCTCTTTGTCTGTACCTCGGACTAGAGCCTAAACTATAAACTGCAGCCAGGACCAAATTAGGGGAAAAAGCGGAGGGGGAGCAACGTTTGGAGGTGAAGAAAATTTATAAATAATATAGCATTAATTTGCTCCCCAAACAGAGTAAATACGTTAGATCTTTGTGGTACCCCTCCTATAAAAACCCGTGTAGAGGTGAAAACCTACTTCGGCAATGTCCAGAATTTTTACCATTTATTCGCTGTTAGCCCTTCAAGAGGGAAAATTTTACAAATCTCTTTCTTCAGTGTGGAGCGCGAGGGTTGACGCTGTTCTTCCTCTGACCAAATAATTGCAAATATGTGGTATATTCTTTCATTATGGTTGATGAGGTGCTTAGCTTACCACCTGGGAGCCAAGCAGACGTATCGGGTCTAATAGAATGGCTTCAGTCCTTTGAATTCATCCTTCTCACCACAATATGGCACAAGGTGTTGCAGTGTATTGATAATAGAAATAAAGTCCTTCAAAGTTCTAAGCTCTAAACTGATGTGAGTATGGACTCAAGTATTTCAGTGGAAAGAATAATGTAGTTTAGTAATTGAACGAAACTTTTTTACTATGTACATAATTTACATAGCTAAACGCAAAGTTTTTTTTTTAAACAAGACCATTGTAAATATTTTTAAGATAAATGAGGGAGTGTTTTAGTGAATTCGAAGCTCCAGAACTCACATTGCCACAAGAAATACAGCAGTGTGAAAATGTTTCCTTCCAAGTAACCGTGCCCTTAGTGTCGTGTGAACAAAACACTATTTAGAGGAATATGCACTTTATGAAGGTAAGTTCTGTGCTCTCGTAAACATCACGCAGCACTCAACAGATAACGGCGGTTGTTTCAAACTTGGGAAGGGCATCTTCATCTCTTTCAACACTCGACTAATGACAAGGATTTTAATGGATTCACTTCTCAACCTGAAATTGCTCCTCACTGATGTTTATTATGTGTGAACATCAAATCTGTCATGTTTTACAAGGTTAAGTAAAAATGTTTTCACTTTGAAAGCAGAGTGTTGTTTTTGTAAAACATTCAAATCTATTAGTGTAAAAAGTTTTTTTTTCACTCAAGTGCCTGAGATCCGGCTATTAGCGACTTGGATTTTTGACCTTGGTGAGACCACTGGGCGTAGGTGGACTGGGTACTGCTTTTAGACCCCAGGCTACCACTAAAATCCCTCCCTTCCCCCACCATAGTGCATTGGTCATTGCTCTCTTACAATACGATATTCCTTCCAATGTATCTTGAGCACTGCTGACTTGCAGTACAATTTTTCTCCCAACGCAGACTGATCCCAACCTAACACACCCTAACCTAACCTAGCTTCCCCTCTCACTAAGAATCAATTTTATTTCTGATATACGTTACAGAGTCACTAACGTTCAGCTGGACTGCTTATAATGAATGTCGTCTGCTGACGATTTGTTGCATTCATTTTTTTTTGTACCGCGTCATACTATCCATTCAGGCTATACGCCAATGTACTAATTACGGTGATGCGCTAGGAATGATTAAGTTTAAATTTAGAGTAAGTGTACCCGCATTTGTGTGTAGAGACGATGGGAAACCAATTAAGAAAAACCACCCTCAGTACAGAGTGACGTCTTAGACCATGCAGCCAATGAAGCGGGTAGTTTACAATTAATATCATACTATGAAGTACCCAATCCACCCGTTTTAATTTCTTCTGGTTGAGTCAACGCTGCCAAACCTATTTTTTAAATATATTTTTGGGCACCACGTCTAACTAACAGACTATACGTTTATGTAATATTGCTAATATGCTAGTAATAAGGATGGTTGAATTAATCTAGAGGAAGTGTACCTGCATTTGTATGTAGAAGAATGGAAAAACCACCCTCAGTACACCAAACCGGGATTCAAACCTCGACCTCCCTGTCATCCGCTGTCAATTCTAACATGAGAGTGACATCTTAGACCATGCAGCCACCGAAGTAGGTGCACCCAACCTGTTTACAGTTCCTTATAGTCAAATCTACCGTGCCCAATCAAACAATCTCTCTCTCTCACACACACAAAAAAAAGGCCCAATTCATTCTCGCTCAGGAGCGCTAAAGCGTTTAGCGCTTCCCAACCGCCTTGGGGACCTGTTGTCAATGTAACAGCTGGGGATTCCCTATATTTGCTACTCCGGACCTTTCATATATATAGAACCCAGATCGATGAGCATAAAAGAATAAGATGTTGGTATCGTCTGATCCGGTTTGCCAGATACAGAGAGTCCAGGGTTCGAATCCCAGCAGAGTACACTTCGGTTTTTTTCGCTAAGTGGTTTCCCATGCTCACTTCACGCAAATGCGGATGTACTTAATCTAAATTATATCTTTAACATATCTATCCCATTAGTGTAAATTTAAGTATCCTTAAAGGGTAAAAAGACTTAAGAATATGTTGGAGTTAAAAATTATAGCTGCTCCTTTAAATACCAATTTTCCAGTACAATTGGACACGTGGACAAAGGTGTCATGCCTTATTTAGTTTGGTTTGCCAGTAATAAGGTAAAGGATCGATCTCCGCTGAGTGCACCGAGGTATTTTTTCCATAATTATTTCCCCTTTCTTTTTCTACACAAATGTGGGTGCAGTGCATACATATACTACCTTTCTCATATCTACCCCATTAGTGTTAAAATGCAAATATCCCAGAAGGGTAATAAACAGAAAGCACATAAGGAATATCAATTAAATATAATACATAAAAATACATATGGAAAGCCCTTACCAGCACACCCAATCAGGATTCGAGACCTGACCTCCCGGTCAGCGGCGACCAAATGTATACGAAATACGAGTTAAACACCTCAGATGGCTAACCCACTCTTGCCCTTTCGGTAGAAACATTGGGTCAAAATGTAGCAAAAAAAAAAAGTATCGTAACCAGCTCCATCACGAGAGTTGTCAAAATGCCTGACTCCTTAGCGGTAGCGAATTTGGTCTGCTGAGCTAAGAATTCTGAGTTCGATTTACATAAATGCCAAAAATGTATAATCGGGAAAGTTGAGATTTCCTCTTTCACAGTGACGGATAATGATGACGGAGGAACATGATTCTGTTTTATTTCGTCATGTGTCAACAAAATCAATTGGCCCAGGAAATGTCTGCAGTGGAGATAGGCGATAAATCACTGTGATTTTTTCACCGATACTATATGATCACCGCTACTCCTAGTGACTCGATCTCAAAAGTATCGGTGATTGAGATATCAGTGATCGGAGATACTCCATACTCGTATCAGATGGCAATAGTTACTCGAGCTACGACCCGCCTCGGTGGCGTAGTTGGCTAACGCGCTAATCGTGTTACTGTGGATTCACACGTTCGCCGAAAAACTAGCGCAGAACAGAAACGTGGTCACGTGACGTGCTCTAAGCCACTCATAAGATTTCCGCTTAATCGGCGCGAGCTGTTCTGCTGAAGTTCAACTATTCTCTACTTTGTCCGCTTTGTATGAGATGCTAGACACAGGAGAACCGACCAAACCTCAGAACCAACCATCTCAAATGAGTGCGCATGCGCAATTGACAACGCATACGCTCTACAGTCATAGGTTAGCAGACAGCTTCGTTGACCGTTGTGAGGAGATTTGAAAAACCCGTGAATATAAAGCGTGTTTATTGATGTATTGGTTTGTGCCACGACACAGCGTTATAATGTCAAAACATCCATCTGGGAGAATTATCTAAAATATATGTTTATCCACTAGAAAATAAAATATGTTGATATTCAACTGTTTTAAGTTAGCATTGCAATGCATCATGGGTCAACTTAAAGTGTGTGAATTACTGCGCAGATTCTGCTTTCTATTTTTCGGCGAGCGTGTGAATCAAGCTTTAAGCTCGACTGCTGAGAACGGGGAGATCGAGGTTCGAATCTTGGTCGGGTGAATTGGGGAGGGGGGTGTTCCTAAATGGTTTTCCACTCTCCCTTTACGCAAATGCGGGTTCACTTCCTCTAATTCAACCTTCCCAATCCATTAGCGTAATTAATACTTAAAGCGTATAACCCGAACGGGTAGTAAGACGCGGTGCTTAATAATAATAATAATAATAATAATAATAATAATAATAATAATAAATAAATAATCCAGCTACGGAGCTTCTTCTAGACACTCGAGTAAATATTCCTTTCGTGGCCTTTTTTATTCTTTTATTTTTTTATTTTCAACCAGATAATTGAGAATCGACCTTATTGACTGGAATGTTTTACGTGTTATTTTTATCTAAAATACTTGATCTCATAGAGCTCATTTTTCAAAAATGGTATCAGATTGCTATGTAAGAATGACTTTGATGGTTTATATGTTTAATTCACATGCGTTTTCAATATAAAATATTTGTTGTTAAGAACAAAATCGAAAATTTTGCTTACTAAGCAAATCACATTTCGGATTATTTTTAAAAGTAGGCTACGAAAAAAAATCATTCTTTTTTTCGGTGATCCTATCCCCAAAATCGCAAATAATAAATTAAAATAAGTAACAAAATAGAAGATATTTAAATAAACCTTAATATTACTATGCGTTGATGATCCTAATCATCCTATAGTCTAATCTAAAGTTTATTTGTTTCTAATATATGTATAATTCATCTACTATTAGATGTACAGTATTTAAAATAAAATAACACTACAAAAATATAATATATGACCTGCATTCCAAACAATATTTTCTAAATCAATCTCCATTATGTTATGTTCGACAGGAAGAGCTTATGTTAGGCCTTTAAGTATCATTATTATTATTATTATTATTATTAGCACCGCGTCTTACTACCCGTTCGGGTTGTACGCACTTACGCTAATGTGTAATGGTAGGGTGATTGTGAGATGAAATGAAGGACCTACAGTTTAACTTGGAATCCGAACCACGGTGGTGGCCTGGCATTCCACACATTCACAAGAGGTCTTGTCAGAGGTGAAGGAAGGGTTTGGTAATCATATAAATCTGTGCCGGGACCGAGGATTGAACCCCGGCCGCCAGCATAGAAGTCTGACACCTTACCCCTAGACCACCAGGTCACCCTTTAAGTATCGAATTTCATTGCAAGCCGCCAAACACCCGAGTAATTAGTTTTCTTAACCGATACTCATTGAACTATTCGAGTAAATACTAAATACCCAGTAATTAATACTCATAAATACTTGATACTCGATTGTAATCGCCTACTCGGACAGCAGCTAAATACTAGCTTTGACCGTGATTGGAAAGTGAAAAAATATCGGTTCATCAAGAGATTGTGAATACAGGTCACAGTGAAAAGTTACTGGTATAAATCACCTACATTTTAAAATCACAGTCACTGTATTCACTGATATGGTAAAATCACTGTTTCGCCCATCTCTATTCTGCACGCTCCGATATTAGAACCTTTGACTAGATACTGTGTGCACAGCTCAACAAGATGTGGGGGTTGCCTATACTTCTGGCGTGTCGTCTCCGTTAGAAGAAGGCATATCTGGATCATTTTGGTTGGTAAAATCTACAGTCAGCTCAAAACTCATTATGATTATGAATTGTTTTGAATAAATATTTTACATTTTAGCTAATTAAATGTTCAACATTATTTCTACTTATTCTTCTCCAACTCCCTGATATGCCAGGGGTATTAACTTCTGGGGCGTCCTGATACGACAAATGCAAAAAAATGAGTTCAAAATTGTTTGTTTTTTACCAATATAATATTAGCCAATTTTATAGAGGAAAGATTTTCACTACATTGGTTTTTACTCTGATTTATATTTTATTATTAAATATATGAGAATTACTAAATATAGATATCAATCTAACCTTGATGTATTGAACTATGACTCTAGCTACATCATTGTGGAACCATGCAAGGTAAATTGAAACTATAGCTCTAGTCCCTTCCTAGCAGAGTGCAGTTCCCTAATCCTCTCCTAGCAGAGTGCAGCTCTCTCTAGTTCCCTCCAAGCAGAGTGAAGATCTATCTAGTCCCCTCCTAGCAGAGTGCAGCTCCATCTAGTCCCCTTCTAGCAGATTGCTGATCTATCTAGTCCCCTCCTAGCAGAGTGCAGCTCTCTCTAGTTCCCTCCTAGCAGAGTGAAGATCTATCTAGTCCCCTCCTAGCAGAGTGCAGCTCCATCTAGTCCCCTCCTAGCAGAGTGCAGCTCTCTCTAGTTCCCTCCTAGCAGAGTGAAGATATATCTAGTCCCCTCCTAGCAGAGTGCAGCTCCATCTAGTCCCCTTCTAGCAGATTGCTGATCTATCTAGTCCCCTCCTAGCAGAGTGCAGCTCTATCTAGTTCCCTCCTAGCAGAGTGAAGATATATCTAGTCCCCTTCTAGCAGAGTACAGATCTATCTAGTCCGCTCCTAGCAGAGTGCAGCTCTAGTCCCCTCCTAGCAGAGTGCAGCTCTCTAATCCTCTCCTAGCAGAGTGCAGCTCTATCTAGTCCCCTTCTAGCAGATTGCTGATCTATCTAGTCCCCTCCTAGCAGAGTGCAGCTCTATCTAGTCCCCTTCTAGCAGAGTGCAGATCTATCTAGTCCCCTCCTAGCAGAGTACAGATCTATCTAGTCCCCTCCTAGCAGAGTGCAGCTCTCTCTAGTCCCCTCCTAGCATAATGCAGCTCTCTAATCCTCTCCTAGCAGAGTGCAGCTCTATCTAGTCACCTACTATTAGAGTCCAGCTCTATCTAGTCCCCTTCTAGCAGAGTGCAGCTCTCTCTAGTCCCCTCCTAGCAGAGTGCAGCTCTATCTAGTCCCCTCCTAGCAGATTGCTGATCTATCTAGTCCCTCCTAGCAGAGTGCAGCTCTATCTAGTCCCCTTCTAGCAGAGTGCAGATCTATCTAGTCCCCTCCTAGCAGAGTACAGATCTATCTAGTCCCCTCCTAGCAGAGTGCAGCTCTCTCTAGTCCCCTCCTAGCATAATGCAGCTCTCTAATCCTCTCCTAGCAGAGTACAGCTCTATCTAGTCCCCTTCTAGCAGAGTGCAGCTCTATCTAGTCACCTACTATTAGAGTCCAGCTCTAATCCCCTCCTTGAAGAATGCATAACATTTCCCCTCCAGTCTGTATCCTCCTTGGCCACCTCACCTTTCACATGTGTCACGTCCCCTCCTAGGCCACAGCTTGTAGCGAGTGACATCATTTTTGGCACCGAACCCATTCTCGACTACTGTAGGTGTTGTTCCTGGCACTTGGCGAACAAACTGAGGCTGAACATAAATATTACTTCATGCATGTAGCGAGAGTATTCCTGTGGTTGACATGAACACGTGGCAGTCATTACATATTGAGGAGAAGGGAACATAGGGCCATTGTGTGAACACACACGTCGCTTATACGTTGAGACAGTGTGGAACCAAACTAACTTGACATTTGAAATGGGTACTTAACGCAAACATTTATAAATTTACAAACTAACTTCAGTTTGGACAGTACGTCACATCCAGAACAAGATTATATATTTAACAATTATCAAAATGAACCAATATACATATTTCTTTGCGGTCAGTATTGATAAAAATGTACTATATTATAAATGTTATTTTAGAGCTAAATTTTTGATAATAACTATCAAAAATAACAGCTGTAGATAATTTGACTTCAAATTTTCAAAAAATGATTTAATAAAATTAAAATAAAGAGGTGTAATAAATGCACACGACTAAATCAAACACGTGATTTATGAGTGCAACTTAAAATTGTCCATGCAATGAAGTATTTAACAACTAAACTCTTTCATTCTGCTGAATTTAAGATTGATTTACAAATATTCACTTAAGAAGTGATAGCTACTCCCTCCCAACGCAACAAACTCTGGCTTTGTTGCAGTCACACCAATTAATGTGTATCTTATAACTATAAAGCAAAGAGGATACATAGTTAATTGAGTATATTATCTTTTTTATCAGACAACTGTGTTAGAAAAATTATTATTACTAGCATCGCGTCTTACTACCCATTCGGGTTATACGCACTTACGCTAATATGTACTGATAGGGTGATTGTGAGATGAAATGGAGGACCTTCAGTTTAACGTGGAATCCGAACTACGGTGGAGGCCTGGCATTCCACACATTCACAAGCTGTGATTAATACACGTCTTGTCAGAGGTGAAGGAAGGGTTTGGCAATCAGATAAATCTGTGCCGGGACCGAGGTTGAACCCCGGATCCCTGACATATTACCCCTATACCATCAGGTCACCAACAAAGGGAACCTATTATATGAGTGTGCAAAAAAAAAATCCTACCACACCGATTGCACATCCCTAAGGGTAGCACTGTGTGTACAGTAGCCCCATGGCTTCTTTGGTGCTGACTGACAATTGACGGCTTTGAAAAGTTACCAGACCAAATTATGTTTCCCTACACCAAACCATATGATCTGCAAAAAGATGTGTTTAGCAGCTGTCACTTCTGACAGTCAAAATTTCGTTATATACCTAAATGTTGACTGTCAGAAGTCAGCTGTGAGCTGTCAGTCAACACCAAAGAAACCATGGGGCTACTGTAGTTTTCACAAGAGTTAAAAAATATATGTATTAAATAAAAAGAAACGGTAGATGAGCGCGTCGGAAACAATTGAGGATAAGGGCACGCGAGAAAAGGCCAGTCTTTTTGCAGTTTTATGGCAAAACAATACGACATTATTGGCCAAAATAAATAAAATATTGCTCCAGTACAAACATGGAACTTAATTTTCTTCACATGTTGATGTAAGCAGTTCCTGAATATCTGTCATAATCATGGCGGTATTATCTAACAAACTTTTTAAATGAATAGAAAAAGTTGTCATTAATTTCCAGAACATTCTTCACAGATATTCAAGAAATTTTGAGGTCACCATGTGAGGAAAATTAAATTATGTGTTTGTACTGGAGCAATATTTTATTTAGTTCGGACAAAAGACTGAAAAACACTGGCCTTTTCTTGCGTACCCCGCCCCCCACCCCTCCCCCCCACCACCTCAATTCCAATACAAGGTAGTAAGTGGTCGTAGCGTAACGTTGAATTTAAATACATCTTTGCATTAAAAGAAAAAAATAATTCAGTAATTCGTGTACATGTTCTCACTGTTTATTTTTCATTTTTCAATAATGATCATTAAAAATTAAGAAAAGGAGAATTCCTTTTCTCTTTTAAAGAGAACATTTAAAATGATTTATTGAAAATGACACGTGAGAACTTGCCTTATTATAGCTATATTTGTATTGAGAGTAAAAATAGCTTTGTTTTATTTTTATATGTCTTCTGAATGGATGAAGATAAAAACAAAAAGTAAGATGATTATAAGGGAAGCAGTCTAGTTCCTCGTCTTGCAGGGACTATCTTGTGATATAGTGAGACCTCCCATTAGATATGTAGGTCTTCCATCTTGAACAAAGTATCTTTGATGTGAAAGGAGCAGCTGGGGATGGGGAGAGGGGCAGATAGTCCCCCGAGACGCCCGAGAAGATGAGAGGCAGATTAAGTTGGAATAATAAGTGGGAAAGAGACTCAGACAGATACTAGCAAGTATAGACGAGAGGTTAGAAAACATGACTGTAATTAGAGAGGTTTGGTTTGGTCCTGTCAGGGAGTACATGCCAAGATTATTTTTATATCATTTTATACCTTCTCTCTGAGTGAGTGCCAAAACATTTCTTTAAAATTCCACCTCCTCAACCTATTGTAGTTTGACTATACAGTTATATAAAGCTAAAGAGGTGCCGATATGGTATTAATTTTGTAGTGATTGTCTATAAATGATCAACACTAGTGGGAAGGTCGGTATCTGGGACAACATTTGTGTCAGCATCTGGGACAGCACTTGTGTCGGCATCTGGGACAGCACTTGTGTCGGCATCTGGGACAGCACTTGTGTCAGCATCTGGGACAGCACTTGTGTCGGCATCTGGGACAGCACTTGTGTCGGCATCTGGGACAGCACTTGTGTCAGCATCTGGGACAGCACTTGTGTCGGCATCTAGGACAGCTCTTGTGTCGGCATCTGGGACAGCACTTGTGTCAGCATCTGGGACAGCACTTGTGTCAGCATCTGGGACAGCATTTGTGTCAGCATCTAGGACAACACTTGTGTCGGATTCTAGGACAGCACTTGTGTCGGCATCTGGGACAGCACTTGTGTCGGCATCTGGGACAGCATTTGTGTTGGCATCTGGGACAGCACATGTGAAGTCCGAACCTCCCCCCCCCCCCTGCCCGCTGCTGTATGTTTTCATGCCAGGCAAAGTACCCCATAGGGATTCGATTAAAAAAAAGATATCTCCCAAGTGGTGGAACAGCGCCTGTGGCCCACTTCTGTAAGTCAATCTGTCTAGTCGGGTTTATCAATGGCAGGTAGGTTGGGGTTAGAATCCTGACCGGGTGTACCGAGTGTGTTTTTTCCGTCTAAATGGATAAACGCGCTCTCTCTCTCTCTCTCTCCCTGCCATTGCGGTTAAATTTACTGAAACTTATACCTCCCTCATAGGTGTATTGTGAAGGAAGAGAGGACAGAGTAGAGTATGAAAGTATAAGTGAGTTGCGAAGGAAGAGAGGACAGAGTAGAGGACGAGAGGATCAGTGAGTCGTGAAGAAAGAGAGGACAGAGTAGAGTATGAAAGTATAAGTGAGTTGCGAAGGAAGAGAGGACAGAGTAGAGGACGAGAGGATCAGTGAGTCGTGAAGAAAGAGAGGACAGAGTAGAGTATGAAAGTATAAGTGAGTTGCGAAGGAAGAGAGGACAGAGTAGAGGACGAGAGGATCAGTGAGTCGTGAAGAAAGAGAGGACAGAGTAGAGTATGAAAGTATAAGTGAGTTGCGAAGGAAGAGAGGACAGAGTAGAGGATGAGAGAATAAGTGAGTAGGTGTTCGAACTCCCGCCGGTAGAGGTGTTAAAGCCACTTGAGTACTTCCTGTCGGTCTTGCCAAGGACCATTACTCTTGCAAGTATGTAAAAACCATGGAACAAAACGTGCTAGAGTGATCTACATTACACTCACACTTGCTATGCTATTACTCAAAATATTTTAAAAACCTAGTTATGCCAAATGCAGTCACTATTAGCTTATGTATGATTCATAATTCAAAGCTTCCCATTTTTCCAACTTATTCCCACTTAATATGCACTTAAAATAAAACATAAAATATTATTTTATATCATTGAGCTTATATAATACAAATAAATGGCACGACACAATTATTATCCATTCACGAGCTTAGTTTTCCTATATGACAGTTCAAAAATCATATGTTGAGGGTTTTGGGTTGCCAACACTGGTAAAATATCACTTTTTTTTACTATAAATGTAAAGTTTTTTAATTACATGTTATATTTTAAATGTAAAATAATCTAAACTTAAGATACTTTCTCATATTGTGTATTAGAGTTTTAAAGATAATTTTCAAAATAGGGTTTTACTAAACTACCCTTAAATAAGTCTTACTCATAAAAAAAAAGCACATCATCTTATTAATCACAATAATCATTCTTTATATAACACTTTTTAAACCAAAATGTTCAAATATATTTAAGAAAGTTCAAATTTTCCGAATTCAGTTATTTGTAAGTTACCCTAAAATTATTGGCTATTTGTAAAAATAAAAACATATTCTTGTTTACCATGAAAACTATTCATAGATTCCTATTTTTTAATTCAATCTACAAGGTCCTTTTTCAAAACATTCAAATTTTCTATAATTTACTCTTGGTAAGCTACCCTTAAATTAATTGATTTTAGATATTAAAGATACATTATTATTTATATGTCTGCCGAAACCGATTGAACCAAATTGATAAACAATTTTTTTTAATATTCAAATAAAAAAAGCGTAATTAGTAAACTACTAATAGCAAAATTTTCCTCCCAAAACAAGTAGGCCCTACACTGCTTATTTGTTATGTCATATCAAACACTCCCTAGATATACATTTTAAGCAAAATGGTTGGCGCCATTTAAAAATAATTTGAATTTTCAAAAATCACTCGAAAGTAAAATACCCTTTATAAAATTTTCACCCAAAACAAAGTATACAATGTTAATTGTAATGTAAAACTTTTCCAAGATACCTATTTGAAACCAAATTCAAAGGGCTATTTGTAGAATATTTCAAGTTTAAAAAAAATCTGTCATAAGTAAACTACTCTTCAAAGAATTTTTACCCTATAACTGTCATTTCAAACAAATCCTAGATGTGAATTTTAAACAAAATCGTTTGAGCCATTTTAGAAAAATTTGGAATTCAAAAAAATTACTCGTCACTAAACTACACTTAATTTAAAGGGCTAAGGTAAGTTTTTTTGGTCGTATAGCCCTATAATATCTAAATGTCAAGTTTAAAAAAATCCATAAAGCCGTTTTAAATCCGTGGCCAGGGACAGATAGACGGACAGACATACATAATTGTAATATTAACTTTTTAGGTTTCATCTATACTTATAAAATAACATGTCCTGACTGACTGACTGACTGACTGATTCATCATCGCCGAGCGCAAACTATCAAGGCTACAAGCATGAAATTCGGACTGTATATTCATTTTGTTATGTAGGCACCCACTAAGAAAGGATTTTAGAAAATTCCGCCCCAAAGGGTCAAAATAGGGATGATAATATGTATGATAATATGAAAGTTCGTCATTTTGAAAGTTACATAAACAAAATTTTGTATTTCGGTTATTGACGTAAAACAAATAAATACGCGTTTCAGGAATTTTGGAAATTTTATTTAATAAGGGATGAAAAAGGGGGTGAAAGTTTGTATTGGACTTGCATTATTTTTGATCTGAGGTCAAGTTATGGTCATCAACGTAACGTAATATTTTAAATTAATCTGTAAATACATATGTATATTTTCGTATTTGTATATAATCAACTTCCACGCGAGCAAAGCCGCAGGCAACAGCTATCTAGTGTTCATATAAAACTTAAGAATTTTTCATAGCCTCGTAAATAAAGTTCGGGTTCACATTACTTTCTCTTGATATGAGAAAGTAAAAATATTATTTAAAACATACACTATATTTAAGGCATTTCAACTAAAACAAAATAATTCTTAAAATGATGATCTCTTTCATGATGTTGACCTTCAATATAATGCAATTTCACAACTATCCGGTCAAAACCAGTGAAATTTAAATAATATATAAATGTAATGTTAAGATCAACATTTTGAAAACAAATGAGTATTGAAAAATAAAGCATGATCGGTTTGCAAAAATGGTAGGCCCTTACATTTTTTGATCGTATACACCCATAAGATTATCCAAACTTCATTATATATTTACTCTAAAGGATATATTATAAGATCTCTAAGCTGTAAATTATTTATATATGTATTGATATCGGTAACTCTCTCTTGTATAAAGAAAGTATGGTAATTGTGAACTTTTCCTGCACCAAGGTTGCGATCATTCTCGACGTTTTACGTAGCCATGAATGCAAAATAGTGGCTCTAACAATATATTCTGTCTATCAAGCTAGTCCGACAATCTTTAAGTATGTACTCGGAATCAAAGCAGAAACGATTTGAGGGATTTCGTTCAAACTTAATATGGATGTGTGATAAGGTCATTCTTAAGGGCAGATTATGATTTTGTTCTAAAATTAAGGTTAGTCTACTGATGATTGATTTTTGAAAAAAAAAAAAAAATTAATGAGTTAAACGACTTTGTTCAAAATAAATACCTGAATTTTTTTACATTGTAAATAACAATTAATACTTTTTTTTAAATACCAATTTATCCAAGGGTAGTTTGCTGATAAAATTTTTTTATATAAATATTTCCAAGCTACAATATGAGGTTTTGTGATAAAGTGCTCGCCTCAGGATCCGATGTTCATGGGTTCAAACCAAACCGGGGTCAACGGATTTTTCTTGAGCGATAAAATCCGTAGCACAACACCCTTCGGACCTGCTTCGGTGGCCGCATGGTCCAACGCGATACTCTAGCAGTAGACTAGACTGCCGATGACGGGGAGATTGAGGCTCGATTCTCGGTCAGGTGTACTGAGGGTTGTTTTGCCAAAATTATTTTTCCACTCTCCCATCACGAAAATTCGGGTACACCTCCTCAAAATATAACCTTCATAATACTTAAAACCATTAGCATAATTAGTACATAAACGTATATTCCAACAGGTAGTAAGATGTGGTGTTAAAAAATACGAATAAAATTAGTGACATAAAAAAAAGCTACGAGACTGCCTAGATTGATAAATTAATAAAATTGACAACTTTTAAAATATATCTATCAGTCTATAGACATGAGACATGTCCAATGTCTTGTCATTGGGGCATTTGCCTCTTGTATCAAGGGTAACCTGGTTCGCTGGTTGAATGGTATAAGCTCTAAGGCGTTAATCTTACAATAGACTGGACAGCAGATAATGGGTCGATTGGGCTCGAATATAGACCAGGTGTACTGAAGGGGCTTTTCCCTAAATGGCTTTCCGCTCTCCCTCCACGTAAATGTGGGTTCACTTTATCTAAAGCCAACCTACCTCATCCTTCTAACCGATTAGCGTCATTAGTAAATGTATGTGATGCCCGAAAGGGTAGTAAGACTCGGTGCTTAAACAACAACAAACCAGAGTCCCAGGTTCGATTACAGGCATTATTGACTCATTCATCTTTGGGGTATCCCCTTTCACAATAATTAACTGACGCCTGAGAGTCAGGGTGTTATATTTTGGAGAATTAAGTTAGTCTATAAGACATTTGTTGATATAATCAGTTGGTACAAAAAAATACCCGTTAAATACACCAAAACAAATTTTAAAAATTTTCACAATTTTAATTTGCCATTTTAAAATAATAATCCTTTCTGTTATACGTTTAAAATATTCCAAAAACTAATATAGGTTTTTACAGTCATAACTTTGTGTTGTCTTTTGAATGGCTGATTTATAATTATTATGGCTGTCTAAGGAGTAAATACTGGGGTGGTGTGCCTACAAGGCGCAGCCTGGTGAGAGAAATGGAAACACTGGCTCATTAGTATGGACAGTGGAACATGGTGGCATGCAACATCCATGCTAGCAGCCACAACACGAAGTCTTCAGCTTCGTGCGCAACCATTTACATCCACAAATAAAAACATTTCTCTCAGTTCAGCCTTGTCCAAATATCTTAGAACCTGTTTGTCTCTTCGACCACTTACCCAGGCAGGCATACATCGGAATCGTTTCGTTTCGTTTCATGTTGAAAGGTGTAAAGATTTGACGTGGATTACACACATTATATCATGTTTTAAGGGGTTTGGTTACCAAACTTGAAAAGCATGTGTTTTCTGTGGAACAACATTATTTTTCCACTGCGTATTAGTACTCTTTAGGGTTACAGGTAAACATACATTAACTCTCCCTGTGTCATTTACGGAATATTCCGCCAAATAAAATTTGCTTAAGTGTCATTTAGAATATATTCCACCGTAACTTAGTATACTTTACGTGTCAAAAACAGAACATTCCTCGGTCACTTGTGTTTCTATGTTACAGAATATTTTGTTAAGGGAAGCAGGGAACTGTAATGAGAATATGTGACTTATCGTTTCCATAGTAAGTAAACGGCATGGCTACCAATAAAGCAATCGAAAGAGTGCGGGATATTTTGTCAAATATAAATGACAGTGAACTTAGTGATCTTACAAGTGATGAAAATGACTGTGCTAATAGTAAAGATGCAAACCCTTTCATAATAATGCTGAACCTTTTTGATGTGGATACACCCCCAGTAGAATATTCTAGGCTCTTCTTTGACTGCAAAATGTTAGACCATTTATGTGAGCAAACTAACATATATGTTGGCAAACCATGCTGACTTATAATACCACATTATGATTGAAACATTAAAATTGGTGTTTTTTGACTTGAGTTTCACACAAGTAAAGTAAAAATTATCTATCTAATAAAAAATATATTTTTATTTGTTATAATTTTGGTTGGAAAAATTTGAGCATGTAAGGATCGAGCTTATTATTTCCATAAACACCGGAAGGATTAATTATTTTTTATTATTTAGCACCGCGTCTTACTACCCGTTCGGGTTATACGCTTTAAGTACTAATTAGGCTAATGGATTAGGAATTGGGAAGGTTTAATTAGAGGAAGTGAACCCGCATTTGCGTGGAGGGAGAGTGGAAAACCATTTAGGAAAAACCACCCCAGTTCACCCGACCGAGATTCAAACCTCGATCTCCCCGTCCTCAGTGGTCGAGCTCAACACGACAAGCGCGTTAGCTAACTACGCCTCCGAGACGGGTGAGGATTAATTACTTACGCTTGTGGAATAGGGATGAACAAATTATGGTTTCATAGGAAATGCAGCCACAGAAGGAGAGTGGTAAACAATTTAGAGAAAAACCCACCCTCAGATCACCCGACCGGAATTCGAACCTAGATCTCTCCGTCATTTTAAATCTAGCTAAACACGAGAGTGACGCGCTAGACTATGTAACCACCTATGCGGATTATCAAAATTTAAGTTAGGGATGAGGAATGTATCATTTAGAGAAATGTACCCACCTCTATGTGGAGAAAAGTTGGAAAAATTACAGTCAATATACGCGATCGAGATTCGAACCTTGATCGCCATCACCCATCACTGTCAGGCCACACAGCTTAAGATACAATTGCATGTGCTGCTATTTTCTGAAACTTATCTATTCTGTCTAAGCTTATACTCTCTTTCTCCCTTCACCTATAAATACCCTCTCTCATGTCAATAAAAAAGAGCAGAAAGAAAACTACGAGACTTATTAACTTAAGGTAAAGAGGAAATCTCACTGCTGGCTAAATCTAAAGCCCTATTTCCTCAAGCTACCTAGTCTCATAACTCCGCAAATGACTGCAAGGGAGTTGTGGCCGCAAGAGTTGCTTACCTCTAAAGAGACAGTTGAATTGTGAGCCCACATTTTTAGAGCCACGCACGAATTGCGGCCCGGGCTGTTGACCTGACCTGACCGGTCCTGACCTGACCTAAACTAGACTAACCTAACTTAACAAACCTTCAAATTTTTGCCAAAACTATTGGACGACAAAAGCTGAGGAATTTTGGATATTACGAGGGATGTCGACATGGGACGATGATAGTTTATGTCTGAAGACAGCATGATAGAAAGCACACTGCTAATTAGGTGGACGCAACTCATACATATCTCTCAAGTGAGTGGCCCGCAATTCGTATGTGTTGCTCAAAAAGCCGGGCTGCAACTTGCACACGATTTCAAGATTAAGCCGCAACTCACCTACACAGCTGCAAATCTGCTTTCAAAGTTGTTGTAAATGAGCTAATGTCACATTTTCAAAGATTAAAATTCAACCCGTAGAGATGTTATAAAAGAGCCCTATTTGAATCCTTAGCTATTTTTTGGCGTAAATCATATTTTGAAATGATATATCGTAGAATTAAATACTACGTTAGAGCTGAACGTCTAGACGGTGATTTCCAGCATACCAAGGCGACCCTCTTCAATTACTTTAAAACTGAACTTGTTCTTAAATGTGTAGTTAAAATTATGCATATGAGCTTAAAATAAATATAACCATAACTGTAATAATCGTAGTCTCTAAAAAAAGTTTTCACTTTTTAAATAGAACACACCACTTAAAATGTAGCCCATGAATATGCTGCGAGATCTGAAATGAATATCGACAGATTATTCTTGCGGTCAAACTCATCACGACCCTCAGAGCGTATTCTCATTTCTAGATGGACTGGTGTGTTGCTTACTATTAATTGTGCTATGCTCTGCTGCCGTGCTCCAAATTGTCTAGTAATACATTGCCATTTGCCTAACTCTTATGCAACCTGTTGTAGACGCATGCTTGAACAGCTTTTCTCTCACAACACTGTTAACACAATTTAATGGTATTAGCATAGTTTTCCAGATGTAAGTGTACAGGAATTTTGTATTGCTTTTGGTTTAAACAAGCTATATGTGCAGTTTGGGCTATGAATTTTAGAACATCCTGTAAATCACTTGCAGATACTATAGTAATCCTAGTATTAGAGATTTAAATACAGCCTTTAGCAAGGACTGAGTTAATCTGACGCTCATGGTAAATCGCACCTGTGGCCAAATATTTTAATTGTTTTATCTTTACTCAGTTGCAATATGATACATAATAGAAAATAACCACAAACTTAGATCTTCATTTACCGTAATTGACTTAATAGTAACCGGGGACGGGATAACAGCTGGGTACTCTTAATTGTAGCTCGGGTGGAAAGTAAAGTGGTTTATAGTAGCTATGAGGTCAAATACGGTAGTTATGTTTAACTAAAAATTTAAAAAAGCGTCTTCAACTCTTATAAAACACATCTAATTAATACAACTTTGTGAACAAATTCTGGTGAGTTGGAGTTTCCCATAGGTAAAGGTGTATCAGATTCCCTTGCGAGTTCAGATGTGTCAAAATTCCATTGCGAGAGTTAAGGTAAATCCTATTCCTCCATGAATTAAGGTGAATCCTATTCCTCCACGCGCTAAGGTGCGAATTTCATCGAGAGTTAAGGTCCTTTATTTTTTCAGCTCTTAATTTGGTTCTTGAAAAAATTACAAACAAACAAATACTTAGTCCACGAGTTTAATTTGAGTACATTTTTCAAAGTGTACTCGCAAAATTTATTTAAAAAAATATCAGTCACAATAATCTCGGAAAGCTCCTACAACATTTTATAGATACAAAAAAGATGTAGATAATGTCCCAATGTTCAGGAGAGAGATTAAAATCTGTTACCCTTATTAAGTGTCCAGAACAAAATAAAGCTCATCTCCTGGACCACTTTATAAATGTGTTAAGAGTCAAAGTGGTTACCGAAAAAAGTGAATCCTTTGTCTGACACATTTTCATCCCACCTTAAGGCGATTGGCTCTTTTCATTTGGGTGGAAATGCAGAGCCATGGGAACAAACGGTTATCTTCAAGAATATTTATTGTTTTGCAATTTTCTTTTCGGAAACGGTTTGTTCAATAATATAAGCATGTTGATTAAGATATACTTTTTATATATACATCTCCTTCATAACTTTAACGGTGATCAAATATCGATAAAATTGACATTTTTCAATAGAAAAATGCCGGCTTCATAACAAAAAATAAGAAAATGTAACGATTAATAAACATAGAAAATATTTACATAAACATTTTACCCGTTCTCGAGAAAACTGATGTTTCCAAATGTATGATTTTTCCGCAAGATCTGTCCGGTTGCCAGCGCCATCTACGGTTTCAATGATACATTTGTTATTGTGGATGTGGAAGGATACTTTGGTCAGTTGTGAAGCCATACCACACCTTTCACATTCCTGCCCACCATCCCACAAAATAGGTTTTAGACCTACACTCGACAGGGCCAAGGGCCTTAATGAAGCATTCACTGAAACCTCGTATAGGTCCCCAACATTCCCGTAAGCTGTGAACACAGACCGGCTATTGTTGGGCCGAGGAAGTGAACACAGACCGGCTATTGTTGGGCCGAGGAAGTGAACACAGACCGGCTATTGTTGGGCCGAGGAAGTGAACACAGACCGGCTATTGTTGGGCCGAGGAAGTGAACACAGACCGGCTATTGTTGGGCCGAGTAAGTGAACACAGACCGGCTATTGTTGGGCCGAGGAAGTGAACACAGACCGGCTATTGTTGGGCCGAGGAAGTGAACACAGACCGGCTATTGTTGGGCCGAGGAAGTGAACACAGACCGGCTATTGTTGGGCCGAGGAAGTGAACACAGACCGGCTATTGTTGGGCCGAGGAAGTGAACACAGACCGGCTATTGTTGGGCCGAGGAAGTGAACACAGACCGGCTATTGTTGGGCCGAGTAAGTGAACACAGACCGGCTATTGTTGGGCCGAGGAAGCTGCCACAAGAGGATTCTTGACGGTATTCATTATCGTATAGATACCTTTCTATTGGAGAAGATAGTGAATTAGTACTGGCAGAAGGTTCTTTATTGCAAATATTGGTTGAAACTCACTAATGTTAAACTATTTGGAAATAATTATTTATTATCAATAAAATAAATGGTATGGTGCCCCACACAAATTTTCTCCCTTTTTATCTTAAAATATTTACTAAAAACTCTTTAAGATTTATGAAACGGAATAATAGGTATACACATTGTTGTAGAAACACTACAACAATATAAAAAATGAAATAACAAACATTGTTACTTAATCTATGGCATTAGGAACTAGGTACATTGTTACAGAAAAATTGAGAAAAGAGAAATATCTTGTCTACCAAAAAACATAAGAATCAAATTAATTTTCAAAGACCTGAACTAATAATATGTATTTTTGATTATAGATCAAAAATTATTGGTTTTATAACAGGTTACTTCAAATAAAATATTTTTATCTCAATAACACTACAACTTTACAATGATAAGTTATTTCGTATCTCAAATAGCTGTGGATAAATGATCAAAATTGGATAATTTCCCCCATGTAAAGTACCATAAAATCATTTTCATGAGGAAATGAGAGATTATATCTTATTTTTAGTGACAAACAGTGTCTATATATAAAATTCAAAATCGTCAGAGCGAATTAAGAGAATTTTTTTTCTCTTTTTGGCCATCAATAAGTTACCCTTTATTTTAAGGTTGGATGTCTCATTCCAAAAATCTCTTGGGGGGGGGGGGGGACTTTATAAACATCCCAGATACCAAGTTTTAGCCCAATCGGTAAAATTGTTTCGGCTCTAGCCCGAGGTACATAAAAACAGACTGCATCGCGAAATTGACATTTTTGTTTTGTTTCAGGAAGTCATGAAACGATGACACTTATCAACATTTTGAGTTAATTTTTTTTTACGTTCACAATACTTTCTCTTAGAGGTGTCGAGAGAAAGTAAAAGTGTTATCAAACGATTTAAATACTTCCCTGAGCTTTTTTTTTTTAAGTTGGCGTTTTCACATCTCATTGAAAGAAAAATATATATTAATACAAATATTATGTTTTTTGTTTTGTTTTTACGGTTGTACCAATAGGAGATATTATAGAACATGAAATAATATATTAAAAAATATTATACTCACAATTGCATCTTCTTATAATAGGCCACCAAAATAAATAAATTTGTCTTTATAACATAGAAAGAGAGCCATATAAAATATTAGTTTCGAAATAAAAAAAAAAGTTCATCTTGTAAACAGATGCGCATTGACAAAACCAAACTCCGTTTAGCATGACATCAGTAACCCCCCTTGTTTCGGCTGCTTTGTCATCTTAATTTATGAAGAGAACGTAGCATTTTAGAAGCACCCATTTGGAAGTAATTTTTAAGCGAATCACAGACTCCGCTTCCAGAAAAAAGAAACATCCAAACAGTTATTTTAATAAGTTCGTGTTTTAATAATGTAAAAACCTTAAAAAAATGAAAACAAATTATTTGTCGTGAAAGTTTTGACTGGCAAACGTAACTACTCATAATTATGGTCACCACCTCTCCTACAGTAGATAGGGTATAGATTAATAATACACCCATTTGGAATATTTGCTTGTGTGGGAAGAAGGATTGTTAGCTCAAACAACGGCTATTTTCTTCCAATCACCCTATTTTTGTAGTCACAGCGGAACTAAGAATGTTTTATAGACACATAAAACTAGAAATTAAATTTCTTTCAAGTGGCTTTACTCGTTAAGGCCCTGCCTACCCTCCCTGGCGGCGTGTTGAGCTTACAGCTCTAAAATAGATGGCGTTGCTAACATTATACAAACTGGTGGATTCCAACCATCAGGTTGGCAGAACTACTGGTTTGTTTAAACAATTGGGAGACTGGCGACCACGACCGGTAATCAGTAAAGGCAGAAAGCAAACTTTTTTCCAAGAATTGAGAGAGATAAGAAGTGTAGTGCCGGACCGTAAAGTGTGTAGGCGACCAAGTTTGACTAAACGTGGGGAGACATAACGTCAAGATACAATCACACTCTCGAGCAGAAAAATTAGCTTATTCATTCCAGTCAGCTAAACGTCAATTAACCTGTAGTACCACTTTTGAATTTAGAACCTTTTGATGCCAAAGTTTAGTACTAGTTTTGTACCATTTTGTACCCGTACCCGTTTTCAGTAATTAGCATATCAAAGTGGTGACTTTAGGTTAATGCAGTTGTACCACTTTTGAATTTTGAACTTTTTTTGATGCCAAAGTTTTGTATCCGTACCCATTTTGAGTAATTAGCATATCAAAGTGGTGACTCAAGGTTAATTCTGTTTTACTACTTTTTAATTTTGAACTTTTTTTATGCCAAAGTTTTGTACTAGTTTTGTACCGTTTTGTACCAGAAAGAAAAAGTATTGTACCCGTACCCGTTTTGAGTAATTAGCATATCAAAGTGAGTAATCCACGTACTCCAGGTAAATGCGGTTGTACCCCTTTTGATTTTGAACTTTTTTTGATGCCAAAGTTTTGTAATAGTTTTGTACCGTTTTGTAACACAAATAAGTTTTGTACCCGTACTCATTTTCAGTAATTAGCATATCAAAGTGGTGACTCCAGGTTAATGCTGTTGTACCACTTTTGAATTTTTTGATGCCAAAGTTTTGTACTAGTTTTGTACCGTTTTGTACCACAAAGAGAAAGTTTTGTACCCGTACCCATTTTGAGTAATTAGCATATCAAAGTGGTGACTCCAGGTTAATGCTGTTGTACCACTTTTGAATATTTTCATGCCAAAGTTTTGTACTAGTTTTGTACCATTTTGAGTAATTAGCATATCAACGTGGTGACTCCAGATTAATGCTGTTGTACCACTTTTGAATTTTTTTCATACCAAAGTTTTGTACTAGTTTTGTACCATTTTGTACCCGTACCCATTTTGAGTAATTAGCATATCAAAGTAGTGACTTTAGGTTAATGCAGTTGTACCACTTTTGAATTTTGAACTTTTTTTGATGCCAAAGTTTTGTATCCGTACCCATTTTGAGTATTTAGCATATCAAAGTGGTGACTCAAGGTTAATGCTGTTTTACTACTTTTTAATTTTGAAGTTTTTGATGCCAAAGTTTTGTACTAGTTTTGTACCGTTTTGTACCATAAAGAAAAAGTATTGTACCCGTACCCGTTTTGAGTAATTAGCATATCAAAGTGAGTACTCCACGTACTCCAGGTAAATGCGGTTGTACCCCTTTTGATTTTGAACTTTTTTTGATGCCAAAATTTTGTAATAGTTTTGTACCGTTTTGTAACACAAAAAAGTTTTGTACCCGTACCCATTTTGAGTAATTAGCATATCAAAGTGGTGACTCCAGGTTAATGCTGTTGTACCACTTTTGAATTTTTTCATGCCAAAGTTTTGTACTAGTTTTGTACCGTTTTGTACCACAAAGAGAAAGTTTTGTACCCTTACCCATTTTGAGTAATTAGCATATCAAAGTGTCACGTGACTCCAGGTTAATGCTGTTGTACCACTATTGAAATTTTTTCAAATAAATATCTGGTGAAGGTAGTGATAAATAATAAAGTACACTTATTTACCAGAGAAAAATTTATTTAAGGTAAAATTATAGATAACTTATTTTTGAAGGTTTTGTCACTACCTATAATAACCTATACGATTGAGTATGTAACCTACGATTTTGTCGTACCATTTATTTGAGTTTATTACTAAGCAGGTAAAATAAAAAATAACTAATATTTAATGTGCTAAATTTGGCCACTGTGCTTTGGTTAATTTTTAAAATTTAAAGGCTAAGGAGGCAATAACATATTTTAAAAGCAGTTTCATTTCGAAGACTATAACAATTTTGACTATACATATATCTGTTATTTTTATTACTGATATTACCACGTCATACTACCTGTTCATGTTATACGCATATATGATAATCTAATTGGGTGGTAATGAGGAAAGAAGCATTTGAGAGGTTATCTACCAGCATTTTTATTTTGGAAGATGGGGAAACAATTTAGGAAAAACTACCCTCAATAGACTCGACCAGGATTTGCACCCCAAGTGCTCCGCTATCAGCAGGCCAATTTAACACTAGTGACACCTTAGACCACTCAGCCACTGAAGTGGGTATCTGTTATTTAATACGGTGTTTACAGTTTTCAAACATCTATAGGATTTACACAATTTTCCAGAAATAAATGTTTTTGGGAATAATTTTTTATCCTATTGGTAGAGTTTAACTTGAGTAATATCTCCATGGTGTCAGCCTGCAAGCAGGCTATACCGATCGAGAGGCTGCCGTATGTTGGCAAAGATAGGGCCAACATTTTCAAGCTGAGGGTGCCATGTGGTTAGCACAACGAGCCCTCCAGACTTCTATCTCAGTTTTCTAGACTGAAGCGCTACTTATTCATTCAATTATCTCCTCATTTGTCCTCACGAGGTTGATTTTGGTTCCGTTTCAGACCCACTGCTTCACAGACAGAATTAGGGGCACTGGGGATCGAACTTGGGACTTCAGTATCTGAAGCCAGTAAATCTGACAACTATACAACAGAGGTGGTTGGGTATCAAATACTTACTTACTTACTTTATGGCATAGGGAACACAAAAGCTCATTAATTTTAATGGTTTTAAATATATATTTACTTATCATCGGCTTCATGTCGTGGTCAATATTGCTAAAGTGCTATGACTGAGCACTGAGTGCGTAAATTAATCAGCTCAATAACTTGACTAGTTCGATTCCCTGTTAGGTTGAAATTACTTAGTACTATCGTGATACGAACTCGGCCAGGGCACAAGAGATTTTGAACATACAATAAGTGCGTTACAGAGTGTTAGTAACATTTACTTTCAGCTAAGAGCTTTTCTTTAAAAAAAAAGTACTTGAAATATCAGAATAATCGCTGCATTGTTATATAGAAGTATTTATTTGTATCTTAATTTTGATATTATTTCTACAGTAAATAAAATAGTATCGCTGCTCATCCATTGTACTTAAATTAGTAGATACAGATAGCCTAAGCGCCAGTAATATGCATACCATTAAAAATAACTTACCCTTTACTACAAGAAGTTAAATAATCAATTATATCTTTGATTTTCTTTGTGCGCCCTTTCTTCACAAACTTGTTATTCACAAGGATATAAAATAATATTTTGTAAATACTTCTCCACCTAAAAATTTATACAATCCATTGGATTTTGTTCGAAAGCAAAAAGGTCACATATTGTTAATTATAAAAAAAGTAATCACCGTGGGTACTTATTGTTCGGGATTCGATACATTTCTTCCAAAACGAGCGCACAAACTGCGAGAATGCAACAGGTTCAATTTAAAAGTAATCACATTTAATACGCTAATAAAATAAAATTAACATTTTCACATCTTGACTACCAAAAACTTCGTTCATTAACTTTTTGAAAAATAACTTATTCCAAAGTCCAATGAGAGTCAAATCCTAGACCGTAAAATAAAAACTAGTATATAAAATTATACTGAGAACGTCTCCAAATTACATTTAGACCAAACTTTATTTAAAATAACTATGTTTGATATGAGCAGGAATGTTTATTTTTATTTATTTTAATAGTGGATTAAAAATTCAATGTACAGTAGTTTTCATTTACTTTGAATATTAACACTTATTATTACAACGTGTAGTGCTAAAGAATGAGAAAACTCAAGAAAGAATATAAGATAAGAGTGAAGAATTTTACATGTTTTACTGCCTCAGTTAAATAAGGGCTAATGTCATAAAACTTTGTGTATGGAGAAGCATGTGGCTTTTTCTTTGAAAATAATGTATCACTAGAGTAATACTCTCATTGAAGTAAGTAGGGACCAACTATATTTATTCACACAGCAGGAAAACTTTGTGAGTATTTTAGTTACTGAATATATTAAGATGTTTAATTGTTTATATTTAATTACGCAAATTTTCATAATTGGACATTGGCCCTTCTTATCCTAACGTACATGGTATTAATGTTTCTTTGACTCAAGAAGGTCACAGAGATTAGTTTAACCCTCCATTGCCGCCTGCATTCCGATACAGCAGGTTAGCCAACGCTTGAAAAATGATACTAGCTTGTAAATGGGTAATGATCATACTAACGGCACCTATTATCAGCTATGACAACTAGTTGCAGAAGGAAAAGTTGTATTTAAAACCATGTATTTTGACTAGAGAGTCGACTTGGGAGTCGTTAGAGCTCAATATCGTCGTGATTATTGAAGCTAACCCAAATTAAAAAATATGTCTAAAAAGAAAAAGAAATTATTCATTAAATAGTATGTTATAAACAAACACTCTAGCTTAATTGTACAAAGAAAATAAATAAATCCATTAATAATTTTTGTTTTCCCATTTAAAATGCATTGAAATGGAAACATTTTAATGAAAATATTTCAATAACTATTTTTAGCATGGTTTGAAAATTCCATAAGAATTATGAAAGATGCCCAGATATGTTACTAAAATAAATAAAAAACAACAAGGTTGAACTATTAAATATATTTTGTTCTAAATTATTTTGTTTAGAACCGTGCATTTATGGGTAGGCAGGGCCTTAAGTATCAAAGTTCGTAGCTACAAATAAATTGTAAGGCTTAAAACAAAGACATTTACTATTTTAAATTTTATTACAAATTAAATTTATGAATACAAAATTAACATTTAAGTAGTGAGAATAGCCATCTTTTCTACGTCCCTATTTTATTTTTCATCACCATTTCATTTTTTATCAGCCCAAAAGGGGGGTTGGTTACATAATCACGCACTTTTCCATAAAAAAAACTCATATACCCCCGATAATACACACATTTGTGCTCATATGTTCCTAAACCTGAACATATATGCTGTAAAACTAGGACTCACAGAGAAAATTTTGTGGTCGGCTAATTTGAGCTCATGTTAGCCCACCAAATATTAAACAACACAACGTAACAAAATTACGTTAACATAATTCGATTAAGCTCAGTTTGTCCTCATATTTGCCCATACATGAACATTTGTGCTCAAAACTTGGGGCTCTTAGATAACATCTAACTAAAACTTTAGTTTTAGCTCTAGCCACATCCCATTTTGAAAAAAATCTATGTAATAACATTATTTTTATGTCGATTGTGCTCCATTTGAGCACATCATTATGTGTCCAAACATAAACATTTGTGCTCTAAAATTAGGTATTCTAAGAACATTTAATTTGGTGGACAATGTTTCATAACATGTTGCGACCCCAACTTGAGCTTAAGTTTTCTACATGATACGGGATAGGGAGAACTCAAGTTGGCCTACCCCACTAAATGTTCTATATAATGGTTCACAACTTGTGAATGTGGGGAATGCCAGGCCTCCACCGTGGTTCGGATTCCACGTTAAACTGTAGGTCCTACATTTCATCTGACAATCACCCTACCATTACACATTAGCGTAAGTGCGTATAACCCGAATGGGTAGTAAGACGTGGTGCTATTAGTAATAATAATAATAATAATAATAATAATAATAATAATAATTATATAGAATGCTTGATTTTAGAGCACAAATGTTCATGTCCGGGCACATGTAAGCACACGTAGAGCATGAACAATTGAACAAAAGAAATCGACAATGTGGCCCGTAACAATAAGTTACGATTAAAATCTTTGTTTCCAGCTGGTTTGTATATTTGAATAATTAAGAAGTACACCTACATTAGTCTAGAGAAATAATAAGAAATTCACAACTAAGATCACAAATGTAAAAACACACTAAGTTACACTAGGCCAGGTTTCAAACCTTGATCTTCCTAATCAACAGCAACCAAGAGTGTATATACCAAGTATTAACACTTTAGACCACGTGATCACCGCTCCAGGTTCTAGTTATACTTCTACTTTGTTAATTTACAAGGAGATATAGTTCATATTAACAATGATAGTGATTGTGTTTGGTGGTACCGAACTTGCTCAATAAGAGTGAGGAACAGTTTTAAATGGGCGTGAAAAAGACGGCAGGATCAAACTCCACTGTTTTTTTTTTATGTCTGAGTGCTCTACTACAGACCCATTATAATAGGAAGCACTTTAATAAATAAAAAGTGTTTTGCGCCCAAAATTAATAATGCAGTCTGACCTCCATATAACGAAGTAGACGGGTTCATAAAATATTCGATATATAGAAACATATGTAAAGAAATGATCTTTTTTTATAGATGATATTGTGTAATCTAGTCTATTTAGGAGTATTTCCTAATCGATTTACTTATTATATATGAATATGAATCACACTAAGTACAAGTTATGTTCATAAAGATAATTAAGAACAAATAAGAACAAAATAAGTTGAACATACCTTTAAAAAAACATGTTCATTAGTATTCAAATGGATTAACATTTGTGTGAAAAACTGTCTAATGTCTTCACAGTAAATTCAGATATGGATTCATCATAAAAGTGCTCAGACTTATTAAGTCCATGAAATACATCGTCAGGATAATTTTCGGTGCATTGAAGACCATGACGTATTGTGTTTAACTCGGCCAAAATTTCTTTTTTAGAGGGCTTAGGCGCCTGAACTTGATTTAGTTAGAGAGGAGGGAGGCTACTTGAGGAAATGGGTGCGAGGAGTTTAGGCAACACGGGCTTCGCAATGACCTTGACTAAACATTTCCTTTTTTCTCTTGCGACTTCTCAAGTCAATTCTTCTCACTTGTTTTTCATATACCATCGTAATTACGGGATGAAAATCCCGATTCATCTTGAAAAAAATTATATGCTTAAATTTTTTCGATACATAGAAACAGTTTTGCTATGTAATGTCACGGGATTCACCAAAACTTCGATAAATAGAGAATTTCCATGTACGGAAGTTTGATAATTATAGAGTTCCCACTGTAGCTTACTATTTTATTAATATTATTTTATAGGTATCGATAGTGTCTTACCAAAAGTGACAGTTGCAATTGATATGACTTGACGTATGAATAAGTAAAAATATATCTAGTAACCTTTCTGTCGGATTACTCATGTCCTTTATATGAAAATCGGGCTCTAGTTTTACTAGTTATATTGCTTTTCTCGGAAACCGTTAAACAGATATATAAATAGACTTAAGAAAGCCGTCAAATACATTTTTCAAGCGTCTTCTTGTAAAGTTCAATGGACCAATCACAAACCTTTGTCGGTCAACCATGTCAAGAGTTAATCATCGTTTATTTTGTTTGTTGGTGAACTCTATTTCAACATCCAGGGAGAATTCATTTTCCTCGGAGGTTAACATTAGACCTGTTGTGTAGTAATGCTCGAACATCGCAGGTGTTAAAGTACTAAACTTTACAGAGATCGTTAACAAAGTATGGATACAAACATAAGTCTGCTCAGAAACCTTGGTAGGACGTTTGTGAACTTTATGAGTCATGGCGTAGATTACAGGTATAGTTCTCAGTGATTTTATTGTAGGTTAAACTAAAGTTTTACTCCTTACAGTGATGAATTGTGTACATACTATGTTTTTACTAAATAGTTTTCCATTTCCCCCCGTGCGAATGTGGGAGCACTTTCTCTAAATTCTACTTTCCTCATTCCTACTTCAATAGTGTAAATATGTGAATAAACAGAAAAAAAACATATATTCTTTTTAGGTAATGTTCTAATGTATACTACAATTATTTTCAAAGCAAGAGCCTTTAAGAAAAATAATTTTTTCGCAGTTACCGTTGAACATAGGAGTATTTCACTATATTTTTCGTGTTATTTTATAGTTATTGATAATATACATATCAAAAGTGATAGATAAATATGACATGACTTGATATGTTAATATATGAAAGTAGATCTTGTAAATTTTTACCTGTTAGATAAGGCCCTTCGTATGAAAATGGGACTATAGCTCTTTACTCTACCCTCTTGCATATAAATTAGCCCCAACATCTAATGTAGTTTTCAGATTATCATATTTTTAAATGATAAATTGAATAGATTCAACCCTCATTGTTTAAGAACTACCTTTCTTCGTCATGCATGGGAAACACATTTTCAATTGGGCAAACTGTCATGCCGTTCCAAAATAGTACATCACATAGTGGGATGCGAACTAGGTGCTCTAATCCTTCGAAAATTAGAATAAACCAGGCTTATAACGTGCTAGCTCCCCTTTACATTGAAATTCATCAGGTAAATTGCTTCAAGCTACATCATGTACAATATACAGAGCTACGAAAAGAAATCTTTACAATTCCAACATTTGCTTAGTAAAGGTTGCTGAATTTAAAATGCTGTAATTTCCGAGAATATGCTGTGTCCACAAAATATAATTGTTTCCGCGCTAACTATATGGATATTCTATTATTACACAATGCCTATTATTTTTAAATACATGAAACTGAACAACCGAAAGTTGAAAATCAAATTATCATTTTCTCGTGGTAAACATAAATCAACCCGTTGTAAACAAAAAACCTTCTGCTAAACAACGAACGTAAATTGCCAACCTTTAAATATAAACAAAGAGGAATTTTGTGAGCACAAGCAAGAAGGAATTAAAATTGATTTATTATTATTATTATTATTTAGCACTGCGTCTTACTACCCCGTGCCTCCTTGATTGTTTAGTGGTAAAAGCATCGGAGCAGTGAGCCAAAGGTCCAGGGTTAAATTCCGGTGATCAGATGTTATTTTTTAATTTAATGAATATGCAATTGATTGGGGTTAAGTTGCTGAAATCAATTTTAATTACAAAACCTGCATTTGTAAATACAACAATAATGCGATCTTGAGAGTAGGGTTGATTCAGAAGTTTTTAAGTTAATACAATGTTATTCTCAGAGACTGAAGAATTGGTTTAACTAGAGAAAACCTTGAGTCTGATGAATCTCAACCCAAAAGTGCCCTGTGCTTTATATCTCAAAATATATTTAAAAAAAATAATCTAGCGTATCTTAACTTAAAATGTTACAAAGTACAATTTCGTTCAAATTAATATGCGACGAGATACTTTTAAAATGTTACACTTTTGATTGAGAAGAGTTCTTCAATGCCTCTAGCAATATTTAATGATAGGTGTCAATATATTTACATCACTAAGGGAAATAAAGTTTTATCTAAAATAACGAAACTTTTTAATATCTTACGCGATCGCGGCAGTTATAAACGACGACGACTCCCAAGTATAGAATTGGACGAGATGGCTATAGTAACGTAAGCTCTTCTTTTAAGTCTTACAAACTGACTCAACAAACGTGACGGTAATAACTTTCCTTTTAAGCTTTATTATATAGTGTGGGTTGACTACCATAGTTAATTTTATATAATAATTCAACTTATCATACAGTGAAACTCCTCTGAATATAGTGTTATATAATCACTTCGGCGGCCGCATGGTCTAGGACAGGGTTTTCCAACTTAAGCGTGCCTGAGGTACACAAGTGAATCCATGAGTCTAGTGGCTTTATAATTGGCTAATTGTTGTAATATTTGGCAAAAACAACAACAGATATTTAATTGTGAATGAAATAAGAAATGGTAATTTTAACCTGTTTAATTACATATTAAACACATTTACGACTAAAATATACTATCTTTTATAAGTCAATGTAATACATCAGATGTAAGGAATAAATTAAACATGAACATCAGTTGAAGCTTTAATGGCATTTTCCCATGCAAGTCAAAACTTTCAGCCTCTCAGATAAAATCATCAATTTTACTACAGTGAATTCAATTTCCAAGAAACTTCGTGGACCGTGGTCCACTAGTTGGGAACCCCTTGTCTAAGTTGTCATTCTAGCAATAGAATGGCCTACAATTGGAAGGGATTAGAATGGCCTACCGATGAAAGGGATTTCTGGGTTCTAGTCACGGTTGGGTCTACTGAGGGCGGTTTTACAAAATGGTTTTCCACTCTCCCTCCATTAAAATGTGGGTACACTACCTCAAAATCAAACCTTCCTCATCTCCAGCAGGCTAGCGTAATCAATACATAATTATTATAACTCGAACGCAGTGTAGTAAGACGCGGAGCTACCAAGAACTAAATGCATGCCAACGGATGTTTGGGCATTATATTTCGTAACTAGGGAGCGTTAATATGGATTTGAAAGGATATGACGCCACATTAACTATTCCTACATTGTTTTACACAGTAGTCTCACGTGTCCCGAGCCGAACTAAAGGTCAGTCACGCATTACTTCCCAGCCGCGACAAATTGAAACTATCCACATAAAACAAAGCAAGTGAGCACCATCTCATCCAATATCCGGTGTTTAAAACACGCAACAATAGGTGAAGAAATGGAAAAAAACACCCTGAGAATACATTCCGGGTCGTTACTTCGAAATCTCCGCCGCCGCCGCCACCACACCACCGAAAAGGAAGGCGGCGACTTGCTGGAAATAATGTGGCTTGTCTGACTACTAATGAGTTCCGGAGGACTTCTTCCAGACACGACGGGGATATTGGGTCGAGCCAACGGGCACTTGAGAGGTATGAGATGAGATTATTAGTATTATTAGATTATTGACCATGCAAATGGGTCTGTGGGTACCTTGCACTGGAGAGGTTTGAGGTGTTGTTACCAACTAGATTATTGACCATGCAAATGGGTCTGTGGGTACCTTGCACTGGAGAGGTTTGAGGTGTTGTTACCAACTAGATTATTGACCATGCAAATGGGTCTGTGGGTACCTTATTCTCGCGCTCTAATAGCTGTTGGCTGTTTCTGCTACAAGTAGCTTTTATACACAAACACATAGTTTGTTTGAAATTAACGCTGATAGTGTGAAAATTGTTGCTGCGCGCGCACTCTAAAAGTTGGACGCCCACTGGGAGCAAGGCATGCAAGGCGCGGCGCAGCGGTGTCTGCCCACTAGACGTGGCAAGGAGCAGCAAGGCACCTTTATTTACTGATAATTAATAAACTAATGAGAATTACACTTTGATATTTTGAGATTGAACACTAATTGGCTAGGCCTACACCTGGTTAAAAATAGTCTTTTCAATAAAACTTATAATTTTGTAAGTAAATATCTTCCCCCGAAGGCAAAGGAAGCTGGAATATTATCTCATTTCCACTCATCCGTTCAATTAGTAATTATTCTTGAGAATGATTGAAGTTTGTGCGTTATACACAATGCTAACCGAGCGTGACACATGAATTTACGTAATTCAAAAACCATGTATTTAATAAATGGCTAGTAAATAAATATATATATTTATTTATTCAAATAGCTTAACAAACATAAACTTAACTTTATAAGCAGGGTTTATCTACAACAGCAACAGCGTGCAGCGTTCCTCTGTCGAATAAACAATACACAGATGTTTTGTTCTTCCCACTAAAATAAATTAGCCTCCCCCTCTCACCCAACTTTTGCTCTTTGAAACTGAACTCTCCACGTAGTGAGCTAGCCGAGACCTCCCGAATACGTACGGAATGTTCCGAATTAAGTATTACCACACCTTGCTCCATCACTCTTCCGCCCACTAGAGGCAAGGCGCGGCAAGGCACCACATTTACAGAAGTCTTGAGACCTCTCCGGCAACGGGGCTTGCCGCACCTTGCCGCGCCTTGCCATGCCTCGCCTCTAGTGAGCGGGCAGCTTAAGACCTCCTCGCACTCCCTAGTCCTCTATCTCCTCAAACCAGTCCGCGATGGTTCGATCGTGTTGAACATATTAAACAAACTTCAATTCAAATAAATGTAAATAAGAGAATGGAGAGAGAAGTCATATAACATTATTAAATGTCTTAGCTGGAAGGTAGATTCATAGCCCAACCAACCCTCAATTCAACTTTAACTGCTCGTTTGTTCGTATATTAGGGTACTAGTGGTAGACTCCCGAGATTTGACCTTTTGTATCTCCCAGCCATATAAATATAGTAGATAGAACTTTTTATACTCTTAAGTCCGAGGGATACCTAAAACTATTCGATGTATCAAAAATTTGATTTGACAATTTTTAAAGGAGTATTGAGGTATCTGGTACACAATAAATCAATAATCTCAAAATATGCTACAAACAAACACACTTTTCAAATATGCTATATAAAACACATACACAATATATATATATGTATATGTATATGTAAAAACAAGAAAAATTTAAACACAAACTATAAAAACTTTGGATAACTTAACATTAGAAATTTGCAAAATTAAATCAGTTTTGCACTTAAATGAAATTAAGTTGAAAAAATCTACTGTAGTTTGCTGTAGTTTGCTTATCTTAACACTCTTCAAGTTCACTGATTGCATTAAAAATGTTGTCTTTTACGTCTTGTTTGTGTTCGGTGAATTTTATATTTTACTATGCGTGAATATCTCTATCGTTACTTGACATTATTGGCATATAAGGGAGATTTAATAAAGCTCGTTATGTTAGTTTGAAATGAGTACAAACTCGAAAAAAATTAACAATTGGCTTTTAATTAACCAAACATTCCTTCTGAAATTCAATTAAATACTATTTATTACCATTGATTTAATTAGTAACTGCATGGTGAATCATAGCAGGTTCGAATTATCCTATGTTTCTAATTAACAACTGTTGAACTATCCAGATCTTATTGTATATGTATGATCCTAAATCATGCATAGTATCTTCTTATCATTTTGTTGAGTTTTGGTTGAGAGATTATTTGATAACCATTTTAAGGCGTCCTTTATAATATTTTTTTCAGAAAACCAATGCATAAAAAAACCCTTTGATATTTAGTTTTATAAATGTGCTAGCTTAGGCTTAACATTATAGTAATTATAGTTATGTACTTATCTGGCCCATACATATTAAGCTATACATACGTGGGAAAATTAATATAAAATATGAATGTTTTTTTTTTTTAATCAGAATCGACATGGAGAAAATAAAAGCATCATTGGAACGTTTCAGACCCCCTTTTTAAGTTTCAGTAGAGTTGCTCAGAATCAAATATGGTAAATCATGTGTACAAAACCACCTTTATTGCATACATCTGATATTCCAGTAATTGGGAATACAGTATATTGTGGGCCTAACACCTTAGATGGTGTACCCACTGTTGAGGGTGGAGTGTCAGTGCTATCAGAAGAGCCAATCCCCATGTGACTATAATGTAGCCCCCCACCTCCCCTCCCCCAGCTAGAATGTTGGTATTATAATTAAAAATAACTTGATTTGTAAAAACGCACCAGTGGGTACGCAGTATGTATGTATATTTATATTATCTAGTTTGCCAGCGATGGAGATGCCAGGATTTGAATCCCGACCAAGTGAGGGTATTTTTTCCTAAAGTTTCCCTCTCCCCTCCATAAAAATGCGGGTATATTTTCTTTAAATTCTAAATCCCTCAACCCTAAGCTGCAAGCGTAATTAATTTATATATACCGGTTTGGGTTGTACGCATATAATATAATATATATATATAATATATACACAACCCAAACGGGTATTATAAAAACACGGTGAAAAAAATTAGGAAAAATTTGTTGATACCTCTTTTATTTTGTCACTTAAAATAATTTCTGTAAGTACCTTAATAAGTTGGAATAACATGAACATGCCGAGAAGTTACCAAAATCTAAGCTTCTTAGGATTTCAGCCAAAACGAACACAAAAAGACTACTTGGCCCGTGGGAGCTTCATCTTGGTCTTGATTAACTTTTATAAATTATCTCACATCCGCAACTTTATAAATGATGGAACAGACTACAATATATGACACACACACACACACACACACACACACACTTTGACATCATTGGTGATTTTACGCTTGAAACGGTGCGCTATAGAATGTTGATTATTAGCATATAAATTAGAAAACTTTTAAGCTTGGAAAGGGAATTCATGTAGTCTTGCTAAGTTGATCTGATTTTCTTAAACTTAACTAGTTTTAGACAACTCACTAATATACTACCCATCCGGGCTGTCCGCATATTACACTAATAGAATAATTACGGAGAAGGTAGAGTTTACAGTATATATGTACACATTTGCGTGGAGAGAGAGAGAGTGTAAAAAACTATTAATGAAAAACCATCTCAATATCCTAATTGGAATTCTAACCCCAGCAAACCTGACACGACAATACTGACGTCTGTATGTTAATATTAAATAAGTATTGTCATCAAGGAATCAATTTGTTTGTATTATAATGTTCAATAGAATTTAGTATTAGAGGACTAGTTCAATAGTACACCACAATGCCAGAGACTATATCAGGAATCGTGAAGACATTCTATTGCTGCAAATCCTCTGACAAGACATCTTGTGAATGTGTGGAATGCCAGGCCTCCACCGTGGTTCGGATTCCACGTTAAACTGTAGGTCCTTCATTTCATCTCACAATCACCCTACCATTACACATTAGCTAGCGTAAGTGCGTATAACCCGAACGGGTAGTAAGACGCGGTGCTAATAATAATAATATTTCTGCAAATCAGTATTGAATTCTTAAGGTGAGATTGTGAGGGACGCGGAAAAAGGCCATTGTTTTTTCAATTGTTATATAAAAACTTTTGTTTTTGTTGCCAAATCTAATAAAATATTGCTATATTAGAAACAGAGAGTTTAATTTTCTTCACAAGGTGATATCAATAATTCTCGAATATCTGTCATGAGTATAACGGTTTCAGATAACAAACTTTTTAAATGAGGAGTATAAAGTTGTCATTAAATTCCAGGACACTATTGACAGATATTATTGACAGATATTCAAGAACTGTTTGTTACTACTGGAGAATTAGTTGATTTATTTTGGTCAAAACATTTTTAGTAAAAAACTGCAAACACATTTATCTTTTCTTATGTCCCTTACACTCCCCCCTTAAAATGTATTCACGATCAAAAAATTAAGACTTAACGGATGAGTGCTACTGAAAGTTCTGTAAATAGAACAGTAGACCTCGCTCCCAACATGTTCTTACCATTACTACAGTCTTAACACTACTCTTTGGATTTCAATTTGTTATTTTCCCTTGGTGATCAAGTCAAACAAAAAACAAAGGAATATTATATTCCCATTTTGACCAGCTGCCATATTGGATCATATGGACAGATTTAAAAACTATGTAGATACATAGTTCTGCCTAGGTTCAAATCTCAGCAAAATTTCGTTAAAGCTGTTACACGCGTTTAACAAATATCTAGACAGACAAAATTACAAACAGTCACTAGTAACGTTAACACATAGCCCTGCTTCTCTCGGTCAATAAGAATAGAATCAATATATCTTATATTAGCTCACATTAGGTTGTGTGTTGTGTTCTAGCTACTTAATAATATCAATAATGATCATATTAAACAAACATATTGAGTATCTACCATAAAGTATTAAATCAACTCAATACACTCTTCAAAGTTATTTTTTATTGCCGCTATGTCGATGACATTCTGATTATCTATGAACAACTTCCTAACTCATCTCCACCTGATTTAGCTCAAAATATGAACAACATTCATCCAAATATAATCTTTACTGTTGAACATGAAAATAATAATTGCATCAACTACCTGGACATTTCAATCTCCAAAAACAAACTGAATAATTTTGAATACAAAATTTACCGCAAGCCTATACACACGGATATCATTATTCCTAACGACTCCAACCATCCAATGATTCACAAAAAAGCTGCCTTCAATAGTTCTCATATATAGATTGCTTCACATACCTTTAAACAGAAAGAACTTTAAGCATGAACTGAACATTATTAAATTACTAGCCACTTCCGATGGTTATTCACACTCCTTTGTATATCGCATCCTTCAAAAGCAAAAAGCCCAACTGAACAATAGCAGTACTTTAAATAACTCTAATAACACTTCAGCCAACCAAACTAAATGGGTAAAATTTAATTTTACTGGAAAAAAATATACAATATCACTAACATCTTCAAGAAACATAAACTAAAAATAGCATTTGGTACCAATAACAACATCAAAAAACTCATCAACAACTCCAATCTCAACTACACTTGCCAATATCAAAATAGCGGTATTTACCAACTTACATGCGAATGCAACAGTGTTTACATTGGAAAACTGGAAGCGTATTTCAACTAGGTTTTACGAGCACATAAGCGATTTCAAGTACGACAGGAATAGATCTAAATTCTCCGAACACTTAAAACAATCCGGCCATCAGCCCACCCCCATGAATAAATGCATGAAACTTGTTTACAGTACATCCAAGGGCACCTCCATGAACACCGTGAGAACATTTTTATAAAGACTGCATTACTTAACAATAGAAAAGTTTTAAATGAGCAGACCAACTTCGAAAACCAGACTCTGATTGACACTCTCAGTAAACTTCCACAACACACAAGATTAAAATCTATTCCTGCTTGCTCCAGCCCCTCCTTCCATCGTAGTTAACGACCTGTTCGGGCCAGTGTCAAGAAGAGCTTTGAACCTTTCTCTATCCTTTTATATTATCTACTCTTTTCTCTTCCTTCCCTTTTTATTATTTATCATTAACCTAGTTTACCATGGTTCAATTTTATATCTATCTATCTTCAGATTTCTACATTATACTTAGTTCAAGTTTCTACCCTTTTTGCTTTCACCTTTCATAATCCATGACTTTCTAGAAATACTTCTGTGCTTACATTTACACATCGTTGTTTTAATTAATTCAGTTCTACTCGATTCTTCGTGGAAAGGATTCATTCATTTCAGTGATATTCTTTCCTATGAACCTTTGGAGGATGGGGCCATCGAGCGCCGAAACATGTCGGAATGTGACTAAACAGACCCCCATTCTCAAGGAACAAGGGAATTCCAATCTGTGTTTTATTTGAACTTTTTATCTTATTACTTATCTATAATTATTATAAGTTTCATTTATACTATCCCATATTTCATCTACACTTGTCTTAATATATTTATGGGTTGTTTAAATGTAATTACATAAAATCCTGAATAGAATAATTTTTTTAAATTTTTTATAACAAACCAACTAAAAACTTTTATGCAAGCCTAGGCTCAATTCTTATGGAACTCTATTTCTAACCATAATTTTATCTTGTTTATCAATATTATACACCCTATTTTATTTTAACTAATTGTCTATAACACATGTATTTTAATATGTTTTATTGTTTTATTGTATATGTACTTTTTCGACTCACATTTTTAATGTGTTTTTAACGGTTTAATTTATTACTTTAACCTAATTAAAAACTTTTTCTCATTACATAATTTACTTTCACTCACAATTATTGATTGTAATTTGATTTTCTGTTGTAACAACAACTTTGCCACTCAGTCCATTGACTCTTCATAAATAATACACTTAATTAATATTGTCAATATAATTTATTTTAATAATCTAATTTCTATCTTTTTCATATCTTTTAATTTGATATCTATCCTTATCTAATAGAATATTGAGTAGCTAATTCTGCAAGAGAATAGATTTTATCAATCAATCAAAACATCTCTCTTATTAATTTTGTGCGAATACAGAATTTTCAATTTCTAATCGAATCCGAATCAAATCTCATGCCTAAAAAAATTTCTAGTTGAATTAAAATTAAATCTCATGCTAAATTTATTTAATTCAATCGAATCCCATGTGATCATGAATGTTGTATATATTTTATTATAATTAACTTAAATAATAGATTACAATGTGGCTAGTTTTAAGCATTCGTATCCGTAACGATATAACGATTTTATAACTAAACTTTTATCCGTTTGAGTAATTTACTACTTGCATTTCTCATTGACTAGACTTATCAGGCTAGATCTCGACCCTCATTCGTTAAATAAAATAATTACTTAAGACTTGTGCATCACACACACATACACACACACACATACCACTCACTTTCTAAGTTTTTTTTGTCACTACGATTCAGAACAGGTTAGGGTTATACACATGTACTAACCACGCTAGTATGATAAACACGAGGAAGGTTGAATTTAGAGGAAATGCAACAGAATTCGCGTGGAGAGTGAAAACCATTTATGTAACAACTCGGTACACCTGTCCGGAATTCGAGCTCCAAATATCCCCGTCATTGGCAGTCAAGTTTATTGCGAGAGTGACGCCTTAGCTCATTCGACACCCGGATTGGGTATTTTTTAACTATTAATTTCTGGCTCGAGAACATAACTTATCCCTCCAGACGTGAGTGAGTTATAGTAGTTTAACACTCTACTTCCAGTAATCGAGATGTAATCGAGTACAGGAGGAACTACAGAATGTGAATTACCATAAGAGTGGGTCTGACTGTAGCGAGTAAATTACGGAGGATGAATACAGAGGCCCTGAAATAATATAATTATCGGCGAGTTGGATGAGGCCAACACATTGTCAGTTGCAAATCACTCCAAGTTGAATCCTTCCTCTTCAAGCCTTGTTTTTATCTGAACCATACATGTATAATAGGAAATAACTTTTCGTAACTATAAACAGTTTTTATTGCCTATGAAAGTCATAAAATTTTATCATATTATTATTATTTTTATTCTATAAGTATTGGTAATTAATGTGACCAATGCATATCCCATGAATTTTTGTATTAATACGTGAAAGAGTCCGACACCTTATCTCACTGGGTAGTGTGTCTGTTTACTGAGCTAAGGGCCCCAGGTTCGATTCTTGAAATGGTCAAAGAATTTATCATAGGTAAAATGTGGGTTTCCCATTTCACAGTGATGGATTAACGGCTAAGGGCTGAATGTTGTGTCTATTATTTTAGATTTAAGTTAATTCATAAGTCGTGTGCTGATATAATCAGTTGGTTCAGAAAACGCACGTTAAATACCTCAAATCAATGCAACGGAGAGAAAAAAACGTGAGAGTAGAAAGGTTACTCAGGTTTTCGCATTTACAAATTGGACTGTATACCCATATTTTCTTACGAATGGTTATATCATAGATCTAGAAAAGTTAAACCTGCTGTCACGTATTCATACGTCGGTCGTGTGATCTGAAGCTTTAGCTTTTGATAGCTGGTGTCAATACTCGTACCTATAAAATGAAATGAGAATTTTTGGCTGCAAAAACATATAATTGTATTTTATAAAAGGTCCTCCAAATATCCATTTGCAATAAACTCAAGGTTTGGCTTCATCTATTTTCCCCACCTTTGTTCCCGAGCTCATAAGAATAACTTTAGGCCTAATTCCGACAGTTTTAGTTTCTGTAAAATAAAAACAGTAAACGATTGTTAGAAGAAAGATACATTTGGGTATTTAAAAATCTGTTAACATTTATAAAATTATAGTAACCTTTTTAAGTAGATTTTTTTTACACCCCATCTTAGTACCTGTCCGATTAATTCGAATTTAATCACGCTAATAGTGAAGTATAAAAGTAGATAAAACGTGTCCTCATTTGCATGGAGGAAAAGAGGAAAATATTCTAATAATAAAACTCCCTTAGTAAACAAGATCAGGATTCGGTCCTGACCTCCAAATCACCGAAAAACCAGACTAGACGAGCTTGATGCTTACTTCGCGTTCTCACTAATGGGATTTTTATAGTCATCAATTATCTATTTGATATTTGTAACAAACCCAGAATATATTTTATAAATTACATATTATAAACGTGGTAATTTTTTTAAACACATCACTGTGGCCAAGCCAGCGATACGGATCTCCACTAAAATGTTTGGACCCCCCTACGATCAATAATTTTTATAACATTTGTTTTATTTACCTCTTCCTTGGTTGTATTATATTATTATTGGGTGTTCAGTCTCACGACAGGTTTATTCCTTTAATCAGTGAGCTTAGACCGCGAATACTTCCTGTGCTCTACCTCCTGCTTCAGATCCTAGAACTGTCTTCTTTGTTTCAAGTTATATAATATTTGAATCCTCCTCCTTCCTAACTTTTCTTTCCCTCAATCTTTACTTCTATGGCGTAGTGAAGAAGACAGTCCCTCCTAAGTATGTGTTCAATCCAGTTTGCTTTGTACTGAAGAATTACATTTAAAATGGCTATCTTCTCACCCAACCTTTTTAGGTACTTCATTCATCTGTCTGTCCACCTGATCTTCTCAAGTCTTCTCCAACACCACATTTCAAAGCCCTCCAAGTATTTATTTTCCACCTTCCTGAGAGTCCAAGTTTCTGCTCAAGAGAGCGCTATGTTCCAAATGTAGCATTTAATCAGTTTCTTCCTCAGTTCCAAACTCAACTTGCTGGTCAACAGTAACCTCTTCTCGTTGAAAGCTTCCTTGGCAATGGTGACCCTTACCCTAATTTCCTTCGTGAAGTAGGTATCCTTTTTCAGCAGACTTCCCAGGTACTTGAACTGCTCTATGCTTTTCAACTCCTGATTTGCAATTTTGACTTTCGGTTGCCCCTAATTGTTTTTTAAATCACCATCACTTTTGACTTCTCACTGTTGATCTCCATGCTATAACTTCTCCCTATCTCCACTAGCCGGTCAATCATTTCCTTAATATCTTCTTTATTTTTGGCCAGCAATGCTAGATCTGCTTATTTTATTGGGTTGATGACACGTGCTCTTAACTTCAAATTGCCATGTCCTTCCAGGGCTTCCCTGACCAGCCACCCTCCATACAAGTTGAACAGACTCAGTGACAAACAACATCTCTGCCTCACGCCTCTTATTCTATGCTGTTGTTCTCGCCATTATTCAGCCCCACCTTCATTCGCTGCCCCAGGTACAGGCTTGCAATCAACATTCTGTCCTCTACTTGACATATAGAGAGACTTATATACAGGGCGATGACAAGATTAATCGTTTCATTTTATTGTTTTTAATATTTGTTTCGTCAATAATATGTTTAATTACTAACCCTCATTTAATTATAATTTTGTTAGGATGGGATGGTTTAGGTCTTTCTGATATGTCACCAATGGAGTACACTCACCCATAAAAAGTCAAATGGGGCAAAATGGGCCGGATTTATACGTAGGATCAATTATCTCATGACGATGAAACCCTGAACAATGGCCAGGTGGGTTTGAACATGATCACGATTGCATCACTAAATCTGGCATCACAATAATTGACCTATATGAGGGATGACGTCACTGAGCCAAAGACCCTACTTACACATTATGATTTTATTTATACAGTTATATATGAGGGTTATTAGCGCGCAGGAAGCCTCCTAAGAAAGGTTCACAATCTGTTAAAATAAAACAAATTAAGATTACCATATTTTTTCAAAGAACCATTCAAATATTAATTCTGTCTTTTTTTTTCCGCAAAGATCAATGTGTGGCACAACTTGCTTTGGTGGCGTAGTTAGCTAATGCGCTATATTTGTGTTGAGCTAGACTACCGAGGACAAGGAGATAGAGGTTCGAATATCAGTCGGGTGAGCTGGGGTGGTTTTTCCTATAGTGGTTTTCCACTCTCCCTCCACGCAAACATGGGCTCACTTCCTTTAAATTCAACCTTCCCAATTCCTAATCTATTAGCGTAATTAGTACTTAAGCGTATAACCTGAACGGATAGTAAGACGCGGTGCTAAACAAATAAATAAAAACATGTAGTACCAACAAACACGTTTGGATATGGCAAGAAAGATCTGGTGAACAAAATTTAATGACCTTGAACAGAGAAGATTTTTTTTCGTTGGCTTCAGTCCTACTAACTGTTGAGGCTATACGCATTTGTATTAATTACACTAGTGGGTTAAGGATGAGGAAGCTCTAGCTTAAATGAATAGTACTCGCATTTTCGTGGAAGTAAAGTGAAAAACAATTGTGGAAAAAAACCACCCTTGGTACACCTGACCAGGATTCGAACCCCGATCTCTCTGTTATTGGGAGTCTAGTCTAACAGAAGAGTTTTTTTTATTAATATAGGTCTATGACCTGACTTCTTACAATTTAATTCAGGTCTAGTTAATTTTTTATCTTAAAGTTATTCCCATTTACAGTTTGAATGTATTTAAAAAAATTACAACCTTGTTATAAATCTTACATACTAGCTATCCCGTATATCCCCATAAATTCACTAAGAGTTCTCACTAGTTGGTCCGCCCCGGGTATTACACCCCCGGTGCCCTGCTCTGCTGGCTCTCCCACAGATCTCTGGATCGCAAATCCCCAGGGTCGTCGGGAGATCCAGTGGAGACGACCACCTGGGGAGGCACCATATCGGAGATAGTGCTCTGTATATTATCCCACGAAACCAACTCCAAGGCTAGATCTTAAACTAAAATAAAACCAACCGGAAATACACTATACATTTTCTGCTATTCTGCTGTTGTTACACTTTCTCCTGGACGTCCTTTGAATCTGCTTCTTGACGTTACCGGATGTCTGCTGACCACAGACGTCCATCTCCTTCATCTTACCGAGGAGGTCCCTTTCCGCTTCTTCCCATCATTACTAGTTGGCGATTGAGGCGGGACTATGTTGCGGTGGGGTAATCTCCTCCGTCAGGGACTACACGAGTATACAAGATTCTGATAGTACCTGCGAGAGTGGTACTTAAGGCCATGCGGCCACAGAAGCAGGTCACAATATTGTTGTTTATCAATTTGTTCGTTTTCATGTTAGTTTCCATCATATTTTCAGCACGAGTTTCTGGACTCTAGTCCGATAGAACGCCGTTGTCTTAAAAGTATAGTAGATTCTCGATTAATAGTGCATAAGTTTTCCAGTTTGCAGTTTATTCGTGTGTGTTGCTAGATATTATTTTAAATTTTCCAGCTACGACCCTAGTTCAATTTTGATTTAAAAGATCCTTAATTGAATCCAAACTTTTTTGAGGCCAATATTGATAATATTTTACTATATTATTAGTGTAATTTGAGTAGTACTGATTTTTTTTTTATCAAAGTGACAGCTGTAGATCAAATGACTTGACGTATGAATACGGGAAAGTAGATCTAGTAACTTTTCTAGCTCTCGCTTAAAGTTCTTCTTATGAAAATTGGAATGTACCTGTGAACTAGGCTTTTGAGCATATGGCGAGTTTCCAAAGAATATTCTTGTTGTCCTTGTAGACTGGAGAACATATGTATATTTATGTAAATTTTTTAAACAAACCTGTTTATTAAAAGTGTTAATTTGTGATGTGATATAAAATTGAATTTTAATGAAATTATATTACACGCATCCCTTCCCTTTTATTAATCCAGATAATATAGAGTCTACTGTAATATTAAAACTTGTTTGTTAATTGCAAAAACACATATTGACAGAGGTGGGTAAAGGCCATGCCCAATCCATGACGGCAGTGCTTAGAGTTAAAGATAGTCAAACTCTCCACAAACATCCCTTAACAACGCCTTAAAAGTAAGTTCCACGTCAAACGAGCATATTGAAATCGCATAGAGCCAGTAACTCTTCTGCTCCTAGCAACATCCATGCCTTCATCTCCTAACAAAAAACTTCCAAGCACAGTAAACACACCATCCAGTAACCTTTAACCTCCCCCCCTAAGCACAATACCCATGCCGCACTTTTCTAACAACATCCCTATCACATTAACAACAAGCACACTCTGCATATCCCAACATCCCTTCCTCACCTTCTAACAACTCCCAAGCCAACATCCTTCCTGCACCTTCTAACAACTCCCAAGCCACAGTAACACACAGGCTATAACTCTTCTCTTCCAAGCAACATCCCTTCCTTCAACTCCTAGCTACTCCCAAGTCACAATCAAGAACCAGTTATTATCCTCTTCATAGAAACATACCCGTCCTACCATCTTTCTAGCGACCCCAAAATACAAAATCTACCATCTTTGAGCGTATCCTAAGAAAACATTTATATATTCGTGCACTTTTTCTATTGACCTTATGCAAAGGAGATACCAGGATTGAATATATAAGTATATATATTATTCTCTTGGAGCAAATTAAAGTTTTTAAAAACATAACTTAGATTGTGTTATTTCTTTTATTAGTATTCAATTAGCTCTTAGCCTATGCATAAAGAATCATATAAAATTTATTTTTAATATATATATATATTTTTTTTTTTGAAAAGAGAATTAATCACAGCCCTCTCGGTACGACCCTGTGAAGAAGTCTTGAACTGAGAGCTTAGTGGTCAATCCACACCCTTAATGAAAAGAACTACAAAGGCATATTAAATACATTAGAAAACTTATATTTAAACAAGGTTTTAATGTTTTTTTAACGATTTAAATTATAGGCAATAAAAGCCATGAATGTGTTTGTTTTATTTAGAACAGAAACGCTAATCCATAACGTAAATATATTGAATAAATAGTTTTTAAAATGCTTTCTAAGACAGTATTCCTCCCAATATCACATGAATTAATATTTATATCACTATTTTAAGTCATTTAAAAATGTACTTGCTGATCCTAAAGCGGTGGTCTGAAAACCAGAAATAATTTTCCAAAAAAGAACCGTGATCTCTGTTTATTTTTTACGCTAAGCGACTTCATAAAATAGGGGTGGTGTTGAAAAAGTTAGATTATAGGAAACATACAAGAATTAGCGTAGAGACAGGTGGTAAAACTACAAGGAAAATTATATTTAGTGAACTCATACTGAATTTGAGCCCAGATCATAGACCATTCGAACATCCAGTAATACTATGCAATCACTAAGATGCATCTAAAATACACATAATATAAATAAACGTTTGAACTCTTCAATTAAAATAGTCGTGTCTTTTAACATCTGGTTTTAGGATCTCTAATTTATATTCTGTATAATTTTTTAAAATATATTTTCAAAGAAAGTGTATACTAAAACATACTACAGACACGTCAAGCGGTGAATCCTGGTACTAAATAAACTTTAGCAATACAGGTTTGGTGTGTACGTACCGTTACAAACCGATAAAATAAAATGTCGAAACTGGAAATGCTGAGTCCTGCCCGCGTGGCTAATAGTGAATTAAATAAACTGTTGCCAGTTTCAGTGGCCATCTTTGTCTAACACGGGCATGTCCAATATTTCCTTCACTTAGGGCCACATAAGCCATTGGGGAATAGGTCGGGGGCTATACATGAGATTTATATTACCTAGTAAGCAGTGGCGGCTCGTGTATAGGCACTGCGGAACTGCAGCATCTCCTATTTCCACATGATATTATCGATAACATTTAATATAATGATTCCATTTTTTAAATTCTTTCTCTATTTTTGTAGTACAATATGCATTCCTTAAGCTTAATGTCACTACTTCAGTAGCCATCCCCCAGTTTATGAAAAATATGTGCGCTTCACAGTGCCAACGATGTGGTGTTTGACTGTTGTGCGCATGCGCACATAGGAACGAGGTGGGGAGGAAGACTGGACTGCCAGATAGAGAGAGCACTGTTGCTCTCGCAGTGCCAGCTATGGCGTGATGGTGGAAGGAAGTTTTTTTTTACTCAGAGTGTGTTGTGCTTAAAAACCATGTACCATATCCTTGAATGTGATAAAGTGTAGAAGAGTGTAGAGTTAGATTATTATTCTGCTTCCAGCTATTCTATTTGATTCATTTTTATCATTTTTTTATTTAACAGAAAGACTAAATGCGCTTGCAGTACTTTCAATCGAGAAAATTTCCTCAATTGTCATCAAGAGACCAAGGAGAAAATTATTGAACTTTTTGCGCAAATTAAAACAAGATGAATGGATTTCATTTTTAAATGAATAGATCAAGCTTGAACTGTAACAATTTAAGTTGAAGTAAGTAAAAAAGTTTAAGATTTTATCAAGTTCCTGAATAAATTTTCTTTTTATACATGTTTTTTTTCTTCCTTTTACACAATTTTAAAACAAAGGCTAAACATTTTCTGGAGCAGTACCCCCACTAATTTTAGCTACGAGCCGCCACTGTTAATAAGTGTACAACCCGAACGGGTAGTAAGACATGAAGTGTGCATATATACATACTAGATAGCTGTTGCCCGCGGCTTTGCTCGCGTGGAAGTTGATTATTTACAAATACGAAAATATACATATGTATTTACAGATTAATCCAAAATATTACGTTACGTTGATGACCATAACTTGACCTCAGATCAAAAATAATGCAAGTCCGATACAAACTTTCACCCCCTTTTTCATCCCTTATTAAATAAAATTTCCAAAATTCCTGAAACACGTATTTATTTGTTTTACGTCAATAACCGAAATACAAAATTTTGTTTATGTAACTTTCAAAATGACGGACTTTCATACATATTATCATCCCCTATTTTGACCCCTTTGGGGTGGAATTTTCTAAAATCCTTTCTTAGTGGGTGCCTACATAACAAAATGAATATACAGTCCGAATTTCATGCTTGTAGCCTTGATAGTTTGCGCTCGGCGATGATGAATCAGTCAGTCAGTCAGGACATGTTATTTTATAAGTATAGATATGATACCTAATGCCTAAAGGTAGTGCATACACATACACAAACACACACCTACATCCATCCATCTATTACACAAGCGAAATTATGCATACGATTATGCAAATTCATAGAAGTGAGTATTTACGTCAGCTACAAGAGCCTAATTTATTGTTTGTTTCTGCAATGTAAAGTATTTCAATTTGAGTTGGTGGGCAGCACACAACGTACTCGGCGACCAAGAGTTGAACATGCTGGCTCTAAAGCGTCATGCTCACACTTGCGATGAAAATGAGATCAGTAATATTAGTGCTGTAGCATTGGACGTTATATGGGAGACGCTAAAACAAAACAAATAGAAGAGACTTACTGCATTCGCTTGTCGACTGGGCCATCGGGGAAGAACGGCTCTAAACCTCCGGACGAACTTTCACTGACCCGGGAGAACAAGACACTAAGAGCGCATAATGACTGGCAAGCTCAGCCGACGCCCAGGGCTGGCTGGACATGCGCAGTAACGAGTTCCCGTTACGAGAAGGTTCCCGAAGCTCAGCATGCTTGCATATTGTTCCATTTAAGTCCAGAATGTATCCCACCCCTTCTCCTTTTGTCCTCTACTGAGTTTTGTATATATTCTGTTCTCTGTATCGATAACGACACAATTGGGCCTGTGTCATAGCAGGAATAACATAAGCTCCGGCTTTCTGCGACTAAAATGTAAGATCTAAATTCAGTTTTGGCTTATAAAACCTTTTTTTTTATATACTATGATACTTTTCAAAATTCTCTTTCGGCCATATATTTAAATACATCTAAATTTATATCTTATGGTTAGGAACATTTCCTTGTTTTTTTTATAACGAGGTCATGGCGCCTTATCAACAGTAATGTCATTTATATTTCGATTGTTTCGATAGTTTAGGTCATAATGTATTTAGGAATATTTAATAACTTTCACGGAAACCATTTTCTTGGTCTTGTCGTTAATTTATTATGGATTACCATCTGATATTTGAATTGTAACTTGTTCAAAACTTTTTACGCGCCATTTCTAATGATTAACTATTTGATATATAAAATTTTATCATATTGTAATACGCTAATTATTGAGGGATACTTTTTTGATTGCTAGTTAAGATTGTTTGTTGTAATTTGCTAAGCTCCTTTTATTCGGAGCGAACATTTAATATTAAAAATAGGACACAAATATTTGATATTAAAAATATAAAATATTTAATAATTTAGTGTTACTAGAAGGGCGCCTCTTCAAGATAGAGTTATGGTTAACTTCATTGAGTTACATTTTTATGTAATACCTTGTGACTATGTTTATAAAGTCTCTTATTAGTCTCGCGTACACTATACACATGTTGTGAAAACAAATGTTAACTTTTCTATGGAATATTTTTATAGGTTTCGAGTCATGTTGTTTACCTATATTACTCTGAATCAAACTGTTACGCAACTATTGAGCGTTACTAATACAAATCGGCTTTCTTGACCTGTTTTGTATCTTTCTGACATATGCCCCATCATTCCCAAGGAAATTCGTCTAATATTTTGGTTTAGTATGAACTTTAGGAAGGCTGCAGTCTCTTGCTGTCTGGTTGAGATAGAGGGTCACATTTATAAAATCCACAAACTGGTTCGAGGGTTGCGAGTTGTGGGACTGTAATGTTTTGTGTTAAGCATTTACAACCTAGAACTCCTCGGCACTAGCTCTGGGTAACCCCCCCCCCCCATTATTAGTTTTTATATTATGCTATGTGTATTGTTGGCATCTGCCCCTTTTGGATGCTACAGTGCATTTGAGTACAATGCGAACGGGTAACAAGACGTGATGTTAAAAATACAAAACAAGCAGTTTCTAATACCACCAAACTCTCTGCGGCAGGAAATACAATGCGAATGGGTAACAAGACGTGATGTTAAAAATACAAAACAAGCCGTTTCTAATACCACCAAACTCTCTGCGCAGGAATACAGCGAATGGGTAACAAGCTGATGTTAAATACAACAGCAGTTTCTAATACCGCAAACCATGAGAAGGGTACATTATCTATGGTCAACTCTCTGCGGCAGGAAATACTTATAAATAGTTATATGAAACTACAGTGAAGCTAAAATACTCTTGTATATTGTAGAGGTGACCTGGTGGTTTAGGGGTAAGGTGTCAGACTTCAGTGTTGGGGGTCCGGGGCTCAATCCTCGGTCCCGGCAAAGATTTATCTTATCACCAAACCCTTCCTTCACCTTTGACAAGACGTGTATTAATCACAACTTGTGAATGTGTGGAATGCCAATTCTCCACCGTGGTTCGGATCCGACGTTAAACTGTAGGTCTTCCATTTTCATCTCACAATCACCCTTCCATTACACATTAGCGTAAGTGCGTATAACCCGAATGGGTAGTAAGACGTGGTGCTAATTAATAATAATAATAATAATGTATATTGTGCCAGTTGAGGCTGACACTTGAATTGATTTTGGTTATTTATTGTAATCAAGGGGTTGCGTGGAATTGGAAGACAATATTTATTTTAATGTTGTATTAATTCATTCATATTATAATAATTATGTCCAGGTCATCACAAAGTAATGTAAATCTAAAAGGAAGTATTTGTTTAAGCTATATTTCAACCTTTTGCCGCCAGAACGAGGGTAAAAGCAGATCAGCGACATCAAGGTTGAAAGTCAATTAAATGCGGGCGTCCATTCTGATCAGTCATATCACAAGGTCAGTGGTATAATGGGACTTCCAGCGTACGGTTGTGTTCTCTTTGTTGGAGATATTGCAAAGACAGTACTTCTGAATTATTAAATCAGGACTGTGTTTACGAAAGTGTTGGTCTTTAATAAATTACCTGTATAGTATTATTTTGTAAAAGGATTCATGACAGTGCTATCTAGGGAGGCGCAGAATATATTACTTAGTGTTCTTTTGGGCTAAGAGTGATTCTTTGGTTAAGTCCTGACGTGTGAGCCCAGCACACACGAAACAAGGAGCCAACTCCTCCCGCCGATGGAGGTTTCAAGGTGGCTGGGGGTTTCCCAGCTGTCCGGTGACGACAGGAAGACACGGGGTCATCGTTTCCTAAATTGAATTGCTCACTTTACAGGTTTACGTGCGTGGCTACACTCGGAGGACACAGCCATGATGGCTTAGAGGAGCGTGAGAAGGAATATATTTAGTCATTGGCTGTCGGATCCAATTTGGTAGAGTGGTTTTTCTGCTTTGAAAAGTCACTGACATATAAGGTTATCACTGGTGATGTAGAGGTATTTTCTACGTATCGATAAGATTATGTGATAGTGATAATAATGGTAATAGTTATTATGAGGGTGTAAAAACAGTATAATATCTTAACCTAACTTAAGCCTAGCTAGCCAAACACTGGTAATCATTGGGGTATCTCCCCGTTAGGGAAAAATACCCATGGTACTAGCTGGGAATCAGACCCAGAACTCCAAGGTTGGAATCCAGTTGCACTGAGCTACATACCAAGGGGCTGGTTAACTGAACTTTGAAATATAAATTATAGGATAAAATCCTTAAATTTAGATTAAACTTTATTCACTATCAGAAGTGGCAAATTTACTTTCAATAAAAAAATAATAGAGTCAGTGTAACTTTCAAACATTTCGAAACGAAAAAGACAAGATTGGATCGAACCTATGATATCCGTGCGACAAATATCGGCAAGTTCCCCCAAAGGCCAAAGGTAATTACAGCATGTGAGTTAGGCATGCACAATTCCTTTAGGAATTTTACTGCTTATCATTCATGTTTTATTTTATTTACTTTACTATAATTTTTTGTAAATTTGTTAATATGGATCTGGGCCCAGGCCACCATAGTACCGATAGTCCCCCCCCCTTTCCCCTTCATGGTGGTCCTTCTGATATGATACTCTTTTCTCAATATTTTGTATGATTTTTTATTTCACTTAGGCTCTTTAGAGGAATATAGCGAACTTTTTTCTCAATAATAATTCTAAAGCTATGTATATTATTTCTATTTACATTTATTACGATTTTAAGTAAATGCCTCCATTTTTTTGGCCACTGCAATCATATTTTGAATGTTCACACTAAGAATCTGTATTTGGTGAGGTTATCCAAATCCATATTGCTGAACAACTCACCAGCCCCAGAGCCAAGTATTAGTGAAGCCAAATAAGCTATTAAAAAGTCAAAGAATCATAAAGTTCCCGGTATAGATTCAATGTCAGCAGAGTTAATATAGGGAGATTGTGAAATATTTGTAATATTAATTCATAAACTACTATGTCCCATGGGGAACTATGACGTGTTACCGTAAGAATGGAAGTAAAGATAATAATACCCTGTTTCAAAAAGGAAGATAAAACAGAGTTTAATAACTGTAGAGGGGTGACCTGGTGGTCTAGGGGTAAGGTGTCAGACTACTTGCTGGCGGCCGGGGTTCAATCCTAGTCCCGGCACAGATTTATCTGATTTCCAAACCCTTCCTACACCTCTGACAAGATATCTTGTGAATGTGGGGAATGCCAGGCCTCACCGTGGTTCGGATTCCACGTTAAACTGTAGATCCTTCATTTCATCTCACAATCACCCTACCATTACACATTAGCGTAAGTGCGTATAACCGAACGGGTAGTAAGACGCGGTGTAATAATAATAATAATAATAATAATATAATAATAATAATAATAAATGGGAACACAACATGACGGTTCATCAATCACACATATTTTTTTTTCAAAATTGTATATGATTCATTTAAATGAAACGGATTATTTGGAATTTTAGTCGAATTTGGGATACCCCAAAACCTTTCAAGCTAATTGAGGTGTGTTTGACTGATACGCGTGGCAGGGTACGGGCTGTATGCCACTGATTAGAGGTTTGAAACAAGGATATACACTTTCCCCATTACTTTCTAACCTAGCCTTAGAGTATGCTATTAGGTTGATACAATAGAACAGGGAAGGATTGATATTAAACGGTACAATACAGCTATTATGATAAACAGACAATTTTGTTTTGTTAGGTAATAGTAAGGACGCTGCTGTAAGAAATGCAGACATTTTATTAGAGGCTAGTAAGGAGATGGGCTTAGAAGTGAACGCTGAAATACTAAGTATATAATTACGCAGAGAACACAGTTTGGGGACGATAATTTAGAGATTACTTGAACACCACATCATTTGACATGTTTAATCGGTTTAAATATTTGGGAACAATTTTAATTAGCAATAAGAATATTAGATTGGAAGCGAGTAAAATAATAGACGGTAAATGCATGCTCTTAATTGGTCAGTAAGGTGTTAATATTTCACATGCTTTCAAAGAATGTAAAACTCAGAATATTTCAAACAATAATTTTACCGGTTGCTCTCTATGGGTGTGAGACGCGGTTTCTTACCTTACATGATGAAAAAAATTGAGGATATTTTAGAAAACATTTTAAATGATCAAGTTTTAAGTAAGGAGTAGTTAAATTGAGAGTTAAGACTTAGATGGGAGGATAACATTAGAATTGACCTGAAAGCGATAGAAATAGCTCAAGATAAGGATAGGGTGTAATGAGGAGGATTGGATAAAACTAGCTCAATATGGGATAGGATGTAAGGAGGTGAACCATATTGATGACTTAGAAACTAAATATATACACCACCTATCTTGAGCTAGTTATATCCAGTTCACCTCACTACACCCTATCTCTATCTTGAGATAGTTCTATCCAGTTCCACCTCACTACACCTATCACTATCTTGAGACTAGTTCTATCCAGTTCACCTCACTACACCCTATCTCTATCTTGGAAGTTCTATCGTCTCATTACACCCTATCCCTTGAGTATTTATCCATTACTCATTACACCCTATCCCTCTCTTGAGCTAGTTATATCCATCCAGTTCACCTCATTACACCCTATCTCTATCTTGATCTAGTTCTATCCATCCATCTCATTACACCCTATCCCTCTCTTGAGCTAGTTCTATCCAGTCCACCCATTACACACTATCCCTATCTTGAATAGTTCTATCCAGTTCACCTCATTACACCCTAACCCTCTCTTGAGCTAGTTCTATCCAGTTCACCTCATTACACCATATCCCTCTCTTGAGCTAGTTCTATCCAGTCCGCCTCATTACACCCTATCCCTATATTGAGATAGTTCTATCCAGTTCACCTCATTACACCCTATCCCTATCTTGAGTAGTTCTATCCAGTTCACCTCATTACAACCAATCCCTCTCTTGAGCTAGTTCTATCCAGTCCGCCCATTACACCCTATCCCTATCTTGAGCTAGTTCTATCCAGTTCACCTCATTACACCTATCCCTCTCTTGAGCTAGTTCTATCCAGTTCACCTCATTACACCATATCCCTCTCTTAGCTAGTTCTATCCAGTCCACCTCATTACACCATATCCCTATCTTGAGCTAGTTCTATCCAGTTCACCTCATTACACCCTATCCCTTTTTGAGCTAGTTCTATCCAGTCCCTCATTACACCCTATCCCTCTCTTGAGCTAGTTCTATCCAGTCCACCTCATTACACCATATCCCTTCTTGAGCTAGTTCTATCCAGTCCACCTCATTACACCACTATCCCTCTCTTGAGCTAGTTCTATCCAGTTCACCTCATTACACCCTATCCCTATTTGAGCTAGTTCTATCCAGTCCACCTCATTACACCCTATCCCTCTCTTGAGCTAGTCTATCCAGTTCACCTCATTACACCATATCCCTCTCTTGAGCTAGTTCTATCCAGTTCACCTCATTACACCCTATCCCTCTCTTGAGCTAGTTCTATCCAGTTCACCTCATTACACCCTATCCCTATTTTGAGCTAGTTCTATCCAGTCCAGCCTCATTACACCCTATCCCTCTCTTGAGCTAGTTCTATCCAGTCCACCTCATTACACCCTATCCCTATTTGAGATAGTTCTATCCAGTCCGCCTCATTACACCCTATCCCTCTCTTGAGCTAGTTCTATCCAGTCCACCTCATTACACCCTATCCCTCTCTTGAGCTAGTTCTATCCAGTTCACCTCATTACACCTATCCCTATTTTGAGCTAGTTCTATCCAGTTCACCTCATTACACCCTACCCCTCTCTTGAGCTAGTTCTATCCAGTTCACCTCATTAAAACCCTATCCCTCTCTTTGAGCTAGTTCTATCCAGTCCCCTCATTACACCCTATCCCTCTCTTGAGCTAGTTCTATCCAGTTCACCTCATTACACCCTATCCCTATTTTGAGCTAGTTCTATCCAGTCCGACCTCATTACACCCTATCCCTCTCTTGAGCTAGTTCTATCCAGTCCGCCTCATTACACCCTATCCCTCTCTTGAGCTAGTTCTATCCAGTTCACCTCATTACACCATATCCCTCTCTTGAGCTAGTTCTATCCAGTTCACCTCATTACACACCCTATCCCCTCTCTTGAGCTAGTTCTATCCAGTTCACCTCATTACAACCCTATCCCTATTTTGAGCTAGTTCTATCCAGTTCCGCCTCATTACACCATATCCCTCTCTTGAGCTAGTTCTATCCAGTTCACCTCATTACACCCTATCCCTCTCTTGAGCTAGTTCTATCCAGTCCACCTCATTACACCATATCCCTCTCTTGAGCTAGTTTCTATCCAGCTATCACCTCATTACACACCATATCCCTCTCTCTCTGAGCTAGTTCTATCCAGTTCACCTCATTCACACCTAACCCTCTCTTGAGCTAGTTCTATCCAGTTCAACCTCTGTTATTAACCCTATCCCTATTTTGAGCTAGTTCTATCCAGTTCACCTCATTACACACTATCCCTCTCTTGAGCTATTCTATCCAGTTCACCTCATTACACCCTATCCTCTCTTGAGCTAGTTCTATCCAGTCCACCTCATTAACACCATATCCCTCTCTTGAGCTATTTCTATCCAGTTCACTCTCTATTACACCATATCCCTCTCTTGAGCTAGTTCTATCCAGTTCACCTCATTACACCCTAACCCTCTCTTGAGCTAGTTCTATCCAGTTCACCTCGTTTTACCCTATCCCTATCTTTGAGCTAGTTCTATCCAGTTCACCTCATTACAACCATATCCCTCTCTTGAGCTAGTTCTATCCAGTTCACCTCATTACACCCTAACCCTCTCTTGAGCTAGTTCTATCCAGTTCACCTCATTACACCTATCCCTTTTTGAGCTAGTTCTATCCAGTTCGCCTCATTACACCCTATCCCTCTCTTGAGCTAGTTCTATCCAGTTCACCTCATTACACCCTATCCCTCTCTTGAGCTAGTTCTATCCAGTCACCTCATTACACCCTATCCCTCTCTTGAGCTAGTTCTATCCAGTTCACCTCATTACACCCTATCCCTCTCTTGAGCTAGTTCTATCCATCATTCACCATCACTTACTATCCTATTCCCTTTATTCTTTGAGCTAGTTCTATCCAGTTCACCTCATTACACCCTACTCCCTCTCTTGAGCTAGTTCTATCCAGTTCACCTCATTACACCTTTTCCCTATTTTGAGCTAGTTCTATCCAGTTCCCTCATTACACCCTATCTCCTCTCTTGAGCTAGTTCTATCCAGTTCACCTCATTACACCCTATCCCTATTTTGAGCTAGTTCTATCCAGTCCGCCTCATTACACCCTATCCTCTCTTGAGCTAGTTCTATCCAGTTCACGCCATCATTACAACCCCTATCCCTCTCTTGAGCTAGTTCTATCCAGTCCAACACTCTCATTACATCACTACATATCCCTCTCTTGAGCTAGTTCTATCCAGTTCACCTCATTACACCCTATCCCTCTCTTGAGCTAGTTCTATCCAGTTCACCTCATTACATCCTATCCCTGCTCTTTTGCTAAGCAATGAAAATAGCTACCCTGGTTGAAACGCTCCAACACGTTTAATTGTACTAGTTTTATTATGTAAAACAAACTGTTTTGAGTCCCTCCTCCCCAACAAATAAGATACACTCGTGCGATAAGGCCTCTTTAAAAGTGGTTTCAAGGCGTGAAGGGTGAAAAAGAGTCGGAGGTCACTACATCACTACAGCTACTGATCCGCGACGTGGGGTCGGGTCAAAATCATCAGCTTCTGAGAACACCCATGAGCTAGACACTATCCCAGGGGTTTCCAAACTTTTTAAAACCAAACAAGAACTTGCACCGAAAAAATACAGTGTGGAGCCCCCCATAAAAATGTACACTAATATTAGGAACATTTAATAATGACAGTTACAATTTGACAAGTAACTTTTAAACGTAAAACATCCCATGTTCTGGCTGCTCCTCTGACAAATGTCCTTTATTCAGATTAAAAAAAAAAAAAATTGGCAGTATTAAATACATGTTGCACATAAACTGTATTCTCAAATTTTTAGCATAGTCTCGGCAAGTACAATAAAACCTTGTTTTTATTATTATTATTACAAACGAAGACGAGTATAATGAATGTATAAGTGGCTGAACCTTGTATTTTGTGAAACAATATCATCAATTTTTGATGTGGCTGGCATGAACTAACACTTCAGTCCTCAACGCACAACTGTCTAACATTACTCCGCTCTTCAATACCAGTAAGGTAAACTACACCCTCTTCAAATTCAAAACGCTACCACACATAATGAGGGAAGGGGGGGAGGGCGCTATTGGCCCAAAGTTTTTTCAAAAATAAATGTGATTTATTTTTATCATTTTTTAAACATAATGCACCTATGCAAAATCAAAAGAAAAAAGTTTCTAACATAACAGCTTTTTCATGTTTTATGTTAAATATTTAAGGAGGTATAATACGTTTTAATTTCTTTTTAACATTGTATAAAAGATATTCCTTTCAGACTCCGCAGACGTTGCTTATAACTATTATAACAGCCACCATAAAATTACTGGATTTTCCACATAATTGGAACGAAACTTTTGACGTGATACATTTGGAACTTCATAAAATCTATGGAAATGCATATTTTCATAAAAAATAATAATAATAGGGATTTAAAAACATCTATGGTGGCTTAAATTGATTTCACAAGATGCATAAGGGAATGTTCTTTAATATGCCATGCTTATTTCATAGAAATAACGACGTTCAAATGTAAGTTACAAAATGGCAACTCCGCTTGGTAGAAAAAAGGACAGCGCTAACGGAGAAACTAGTGGGTTGGAAAGAGATGGTAATAGTCCATAAGAGCCTGTACTGCAATTTGAGAGTGGAACGGCTTATATACTCCATTCAAGGTAGGAATTACTCTCTGAAAGGTTTTTTTTCCTACCAATATCCTACTATATAATAGATTTCTGGTAGGGAAAAGGGCCTTCCAAAAAACATTCCTATCGTGATATCAAGTTTTAGCCCGATCAGTAAAATAGTTTAGGCTCTATCCGAAGTACAGTCAGAAAGACGGAGATTCAAAAAACACTATTTTTTTATTCGGGGGTCCATAAAACGTGACATTCATCAAAATCTCGAGTTCGATTTTTTTGACCATCACAATAATTTCTCTACCTGTAAGATAGCGAGAAAGTAAAAATACTAACTTTTTCACGGCATAAATTGATTACGTCTTACTATATTATTAGTGCTGTTTTAGCCTAAAGGTATTAATAATATTAGTCAAATGTCACCGCTGAAGATCATTCATGACCTGACGTATGAATACGTAACAGTAGATCTAGTAACTTTTCTAGCTGTCATGATATAATGCCCTTCTTATGAAAATATTTCTATGGCTGAGGCTCGAAATTTAGTATTTTAAATATTACAGCATCTTATTACAGTAAAATTTTCATAGTAAGGGCCTTATCTGATAAATAGATAAGTTACTAGACTTATTTTCACGTATTCATACGTCAAGTAATGTGATCTACAGTGTTCGATATGTATTATCAACACATATAACACTAATAATATAGTAAAATGTTATTAATGGTGTCCACCAAAAATTATATTTGTATTTTCAAAAAGGTACTTATTATGAAAATTGGACTGTAAGTTTTGGGGTTTTTTTTGGGGGGGAGGGGGGAATTCTCTGCTCTCCTCTTAACCATTAGTGTAAATATACGGGTAGTCTGTAGCGATAGTAAGACGTGGAGCAAATGAAAATATTGAATAACCCTGGTATTGAACGTAAACTAAAAATAATCTAGATTTATTTATATCCTTAGCCATACCTCAGTCCGGATTGACTCAAATTGACGGCCCAGGTAGGAATAGAAATAATATCATTAATCTAGAAACTTACCACACGCGTTGCTTTTGTTGAGGAAGGGAGAGCGAAATGTAAAAATAAGTTGCTCACTTGACAGAAATAATGGCAGTTATCGGAAATGTGTCAAGAAGGACAGATATTATTCTACCGTCACTTTCATGGCCTCAAAATGTTCAAGTGTGTGTTATATATACTCTTGTATTGACAGTAACGAGCTTTATATGCTCGCTTTGCTCGTTGGGGTCTCCACTTCCAAGCCCCCCCCCCCCCCTCTCCCATGAGCTTTCTTTGCAAGTGGATGTAAACTAATTAATTCCAGAGCCGTTTTTTTTTATAGGTCTTACCGTTTAGCCCCAATAGGCCCCAAAGAAAGGTCCGCAACGACTTTAAAGTTGCTCCGCTATTTTGAAATTTTTTCGGGGTTAAAAATTAAAATTTTTAACTTTTGGGGATTTTCTCGTCGATTACATGCTAGAAGCTATAAGTTTGCCAAATTTCAAATTTCTAGCTCATTTGGAAGTGGGTAAACATTAATGTCAATGAGTGAGTGAGTCAGTCGTGTGTCTTTATTATAGTATAATATAATATAATATAATATACAGTTTGGTATAAGGGGTTAGGGTGGGGATGTAAGGACGCGAAAAAAGGTAAGTGTATCTTCAGTTTTTATAGCAAAACATTTGTTTACAAAATTAAATTAAATGTTTCCTTAGTTTAAAAAAAAGTGTTTCATTTTCTTCACATGGGATATCAACAATTCTTTAATATTTGTCAAGGGTGTTCTGTAATAATTTAATCACAATTTTTTTTTCTTCACTTATAAAACTTTTCATCCAACAACTGTTGATATCAACATGTGGAAAAAATTAAAATGTTTGTACTGAAACAAAATTTAATATATTGTGAGAGAAAAAATGTTTTTCCACAAAAAGTGCATTGAGCCTGTCCCTTTCTCACGTTCCCTATATCCCCACCTTAAAGAATCTCCCAGCATACCAATAGCGTGTTGTTTTGGTCAAATGGGAGGACAGGTCTCCCCCGAATTTAACTATTATATACATCTATTTTTTTTCAGCACGGAATCTTACTACTTGTTCATGCTATAGACATATGTACTAATTAAAACCCGCCTCGATGGCGTAGTTGGCTAACGCGCTAGACGTGTTCAGCTCGTCTGCCGAAGACGGGGAGATCGAGGTTCGAATCTCGATCGGGTGGACTGGGGGTGTTTTTCCTAAATGATTTTCCACTCTCCCTCCACACAAATGCGGGTTCACTTAGTCTAATTCGACCTTCCCAGTTCCTAATCCATTAGCGTAATTAGAACTCAAAGCGTATAACCTGAACGAGTAGTAATACATGGTGCTAATATTATTATTATTATATTATTATTATTATTATTACTAATTACACTAATGTATTAAAGATGAGGAAGGTTGAATTTTTAGGAAGTTTACAGAGGTAGAGTGGAAAATCATTTAGGAAAAATCACCCTCAGTACACCCGATCGGGATTCAAACCCCGATCTCCCTGCCATTGGCAGTCTACTATATTGCGAGAGTGAGGTCTTAGACCATGAGACTACCAAAGCAGGCTTTTCCTTATTTAAGTCAACGCGAAGGTTGGTTTGATTTCTATCCATCCAGCGCTGGCCATGTACTCAGCCCTTCGACTGGTTAGTGCTGCCTGCACCATCTGGTAGAAATCCCATCCCACGTACTAGGAGATTTTAGGAATTGTGGTGCCTCCCCGCCGCCTCCCACACTCAATTTTTATGAACGAGCGTGAAAATACCTTCCAATCTTGTTGGGAAAGGTATTTCCACATACCATCCGGGTTCTTTTACATGCTACAATGTAAAGTGGACCAATGACTTTACTTCTCCTCCAAAGAAAAATCCGTTAACCCTGGCTGGGTTTGAACCCACGAACATTGGGTTCTAAGGCGATCACTTTACCCAAGACCACCGAGATCGAAGTTTTATACATGTACGCTTTAATTGATAAATTAGGCAAGCATTTGTGAAATACGCTTTTGGTTTCAAATTTATCACTCGAAAAATATCATTGGAAATTAGCTAATAATACGTTTCCACATTATTATTTTAGCTTATAAAACTTAAAATGTAAAGTTTATTTTTGCACCACGTATAAATGAGATTTTAACCCTGACCTTCCCATTAGAGGCAAACCACATCATACGAGTTTGACAATTAAAAAGTTGTTACTGGTATGATATTTTTCGTATTCCAAGCTTAGTACGCACTTGGAAACATTGTTGGCCAAATGGGAAACAAATTATTGGCAAACCTTGTTTCGTGTCCAGACTACAATGGTGAAACATTTGTTTCTCGTACAGAGTTCAGTTGAGTGAAAGATGCCTCTTGGGGAGGCGGATGCTTGGCTTGTGCTTTGTATTTAGTTATGAGCTGTTCAAGAAGACAGAGAAGAAGAAAACTGTGGTGGGTTCGTGTTCATCAACACTAACTGAAAAGTGTCCACTTGTTTTACTAAAAACATCCTGTATTTTACGCGAATTTTACAGTCCTCAATTGTCACATCCCAACACAGTGAATTTGTGTGAAATATTTCAATCAGTTCTAGAATTTTTTCCGCTAACCACAACATGACAAAAGGAGATCTCAGTAACTGACGCACTCAGGGTGGTATGCAAGAATGCTTAATGGACCGATAGTGTGGTCCCAAGTACAATATCGCTCCACCTTTTAAACTATGATGAGGCAAGGAAACCCACGCAAGTGTCAACAAAGCATCCAAATAGCAGAGTCAGTCACGTTGCTTGTTGTCGGAAATGTTGGCCAACATTGTTTCCTGTAACCCATTTAAAATGGATCACGGGAAACATGTTTTCCTTGCTGGGGAATACAAAGGCAACATGACATTTTTTGGGGGGAACAGTTGTCCAACAATGTTTACGAGGAAATGTTCCCTATGGCGCACCAAACTTAAGCCATATTTGGAAACAACAAAGTACTAGCAAAATATTGTGGGTCATCAGAACATCTGCAGTTCGTTTCTGTGTTCCAGTGAAATATATTCCGTTGTGTCTATCAGACACATACCAGAGCGAGTGGAGTCAACTAATTAAGATTTAACGGGGCAGATTATATTCGGTGTCCCTAGAAAAGTCTTGAAATAGCTCCAACATGGATACTTTCATAAGACTAATCACTACAATATCACACTTTTGAAAAATATGAAATAATAAGATATGATTATTTTTTATAAATGTTAGAAAAAAATTGACTTGGTGTTTCTACATTAATAAAAATTATTTCTTATTCAATGTGTATTAACTATGCTTTCTCAATAATTATAAATTAATCTGTCAATTAGGAATTCCCTTTTAGCAAACTATATTGACGTCACTTCCTGGCTTTGCAGGAACAATTCAAAATCTAAACATAGGATTGAAGGCAACGCACGTTAAGTTAAAGTATATTATAACAAGAAATGTCTTTGGACAAAACTAAAAAAAAAAAAACCTTTGTGGTCTGGTCATATTTCCTGGCTACGGTTCCAAAGGTACCGGGTTCAATCCTCGGTGATTTAGAATTTTTCTGTTAAGCAGTGGGTCTGGAATAAGATCAAACTCAACTTCGTGAGGGCGAATGAAGAGCTACTGGAATGAAAAAGTAGTGTCTCCGATCTAGAAAACTAAGATTAATGGTTGGAGGTTTCGTTGTGTTGACCAAATGACAGATCATTCGACAATAAACATTTTATTGCACAATATTAACAAGTTTATAATTATAATCTATAAATAGTGATTCAATGATTTCAAATCATTACAGTTCACGGACTAAAACACTTGCTATTTTATGCTTTCCGCGTACCATTGTTAAGGTAAAGTAATTAATGTATGGGTCTGATATTTTGTAAATTATACATTCATATGAAGTGTACACAATGAAATATGTATAATATGTTAAAGATCAATAATGTTTCTTTCATGATTTCTCGTTTTGACTCGAACAATTGTAGAGACAATACTGACTACTAGAACATAATGTCAGACCAAGGAAGAAGAGTAGATGATCCCTGCTAATGACACACAAAGTGGACACCGGCTTCCTTATCTGGTATGTGTTGCTGGAATGGGTTGAGAAATAACTATTTACTATATTTTGCAAGATAACCCCCGTATCTACCTTTGTTAAATTCTAGGGGTGTGCGAAACTTCAACTTGGCTTCGAAACCAACAACAACCTCAACTTCGCTTCGAAACAAATTCTGGCTTTGAAGCTTCGCCAGTAAAAATATTGACAGCTAAAACACTCAATTCATGTTCAATTATAGCCATTCTGAGCAGTTTTGTATATTACAAATTAAAATTTATGACGAAAAAGTCTGAATAAATTGAATTATAAGTTGGGATAGTAAATAGATTTACCAGACTAAAACAAAATATTACAAACAACTGTGCAATATACAATTTTCAAAATAATTTTAGTGCAAAAAATAATTTAAATAACCACAATATAACATGTTTTTTCAAGCATAAAACAACTAAAAAAAATATTCGAACTTCGACTCGGCTTCGAGAATATTTAATATATTCGATTCGAATTCGCTTCGAATTGAAATAGTGGTCTTTGCACACCCCTATTAAATTCCCTACCAAATTGTTATGGACTCAAAAATTCTTAGTAATTTTAATTTGTCGAATGACCTTAAATGTTACGTATGGTTTTATACTTGATTTTTAAATAACTCGTTATTGTATATAGCGCAGTGTAAGACGTGTACTACAAAGATGCCGTGATATTACTCTTTTTTGTAATAATTAATTTCATGTTTTAACAATGCCGTGCGTGAGAAATCAGGTTTTATATAATATGAAATTTTGACTGATCCTTAAAAGATTCCCAACTTTATTAATTACGAATTGATGCTGTTAGTTATAACTTACTAAAACCATTTAATACGTCATTGTTACTCGCAAAATGAAAAACAAATAGCCAACACGACTGCTGGCTTAGACAATACCACGCGTGATTGGTTATAATGCCGGTATCCGTCCGAACCTGGCTTAGATTAACGCCTTTACAAAATGGAAGAGTCAAGGTAACGTAATAAGCGGTATTATTATTATTATTATTATTATTATTATTACCGCGTCTTACTACCCGTTCGGGTTATACGCACTTACGCTAATATGTAATGGTAGGGTGATTGTGAGATGAAATGAAGGACCTACAATTTAACGTGGAATCCGAACCACGGTGGAGGCCTGGCATTCCCACATTCACAAGATGTCTTGTCAGAGGTGAAGGAAGGGTTTGGTAATCAGATAAATCTTTGCCGGGACCGAGGATTGAACCCGGCCGCCAGCACAGAAGTCTGACACCTTACCCCTAGACCGCCAGTGGTAGTATTAATTTCATTAATTAGTACGTTCTATGAAAAAAGTGTTAATGCCTTAATCCAAGGGCTAGGGATAAGAATGGTAGCTTAAATAAAGTGCACCTACATTAGCGTATAATGTTTAACTATTTAAAATGTATACATATTTTTAATGTCAGAAAAAAGTGTGATTTCTTTGGCGCATAGTTTTTTTTAAATTTTCATGCAAATAAAACTTAGCCCCTTTCAATTTGTTATTTTTTTAAAATAGTTTTTTAAAAGTAATATTAAGTTAATCCTTAGATTGAACTTGAATATGGTTTGCTGTTAATATCAAACAAAATATTACCTTGCACAGTTGAAAGATTACATACTAAATAGTTAATTTAAATTAATTCCAGTTTGTGATTCTTTCCCTCTTTTTTTATTTCCACCCTACAAATCTCGTTGGCAGCAAGGGAGTTTGGAAATACACAGATAATTTATAAATATCCTTGGTAACATGAGTTTAAAAAATAAATAAGATTAAAACAAACAAATAAGAACTAAAAAAAAGTCTAGGATTTTTTTTAGTCCAATATTATAATTCAAAGCTCAACGTCACAGAATGATTAGGCTGATTGTCTACAGCTGTGCGTGGTGTAATTATCGAGTCTTTCTACGCGTTGATATAAGAATACGCCGTGTACCCTTCGTTTATCCTGAAAGGTGTCAAGCTTACTTTCATGGTTCCACTATGGTGTAGCTTATAAGGTAGGACCATAATGTAACATGTCAAGGTTACATTGCTACTTATTGGATCAATGGAGTGTACATCAACCCACATATAATTATATAAAAGAAAGTAAACTAAGCCAAACTGCCATATTTTGTATTTTTATAGACAATATTCTGCTACAATCCAATCTTGTTAGAAAGAGCCTTATCTGAAAGCTAGAAATGTTACTAGATCTCTTGCATGTGTTCATATACGTACAGCCCCATGTGAAGTGTGAATGTGCTGTCATTTTTATATATATTATCAATACCTATAAAATAACACTATTAAAATAGTTAATGTTATCAACTTTGACCAAAAGAATATATTTTTCTTTTATAAAAGCCATTCCTACTAAAATTTGGCTATAATATTTTTATAATACTATTTAAATTTCAGTATAAATATTATTCATACAGTTTAGTTACGTTAATGTAATAAAAACTTATATATATTTAAAAGGGGCGAGTGAAGTCAAATTTTTCAATATGAAACGAACTCTTATCGAATATATTAAATATTCTCTATGACGAATCAAAGTTTGATTTTATTTTTGTTAGTTGTTTTACGCTTGACAAAATATTATATTGTGGTTATTTTTTAAATAATTATGGACTAAAATTACTTGGGAAATGTTTTACTGCACAATTGTGTGTAATATTTTGTTTCAATTTGATAAATCAAGCTATTATCAAAGCATGCAATTCAATTACTTCAGTTGTTTTTTTCCGTGTGAATATTAATTTATAATGTACAAAACAGCTCAGAATGAAAGTAATTGAACATAAATAGGATGTTTTATCTATCAATATTTTTACTGGCGAAGTTTCATAGCCGGAATTTTTTTCTAAGTGAAGTCGAAGCTGATGTTTGTTTGGAAGCCAAGTTGAAATTTCGAAGCTTCGCACACCCCTAATATTAAAAAATAATGTGATAAGAAGTTTTTAATTTTTGATATTTTGTACTATAGACCTACACAGATTACTTCAACACGTCCCTTAAAATTAATTGAAGCAAATACACTAGTCCAATGCTAACACAACTACACTGAGTTTCAACGTCTAATATTCTCAAAGAGGATAATAGGGTACTTGGACAAACCAGTACTACCATAGTACTACGTCAGCACTACCTGGGATCGAACCAGTCTTCTCTAAAAGTGTGATCATTTGTATACACTTTAAGTAGCTCAGTATTGTGCTTGATTACCGAGCTAAGTGATCCAGGTTCGATTCTATGGAAGACCAAAAATCATATCTGATTAAATTGAATATTGAAGGTTAAGGTTCTGGATTCTGTGTTTTGACTTTTTCTAGAATATAAGACGTTGATAAGTCTTGTGCTGATATGAGAGTTCAGAAAGTACACGTTAAATACACATAATATAAAAACTTGGGGTAGACTATATTCCACTCCCTTGACTAGGGGCATGGGTGCAAATTTGGATTAAGAAAGTCCATTCCACGATAGTAATTGCACAGCAGTTTTCGATAAGAGATAAACTAGTGGTTTTGTGAACAGTAGACCTCTCTCCTTCCATCCAAAAAAATGTTAAGTATGTAGCATGTAATATTAGAATTATGTCATGTTACTATCGTTACTACAGTCTTAAGATTTCTCTTTTGATTTCAAGTCTAAATGTATTCTATAATTTCTCCTTAAATTACAAGTTGAAAAATAACCTGGTGATCAAGTTAGACAGAAACTAGTAATAATTAATAATACACTGTATTACTAGAGAATAAACATGGTTCACGTGGTTTGAAACCTCTGTCCTGCAATAGAGTTTGATAATTAAAAAAACAAAAACTGAACAAGTTCCTGAATAAATTTTCTTTTTATACGTGTTTTTTCCTTTTACACAATTTTAAAACAAAGGCTAGACAATTTCTGGAGCAGCACCCCCACTAATTTTAGCTACGAGCCGCCACTGCAAATGGTCAACTTACAACAGGAAATGCTTCGCTCGGCTAATGAACCAAGAAATAATAGTATTACGTAGAAATATTGCTTCATTTGAAGTTATCTTTTTTAAATCTTACTTGAAAATATGTAAATTCTATATTATTTCACGGAAGTGAACTGGCAGGGTAAATAAATGTTTTTTAAACTAAATATGTATTAAATACCACTATAATAATTAATTTGATATTATATGACATGTATTTTGTAGGTACTTATTCAGCTAAAGCTGAAGCTAAAGCCTAGAAATACGCCCATAACTCGTTTGAATGTTTGTTGGTTTCCGATAACTTGCCTAAGATTACACGTAGCAGTTATACAATAACTTAGGCTCAACGAACACCCAACAAAAACAACTCACAGAGAATAAACAAAAAGGTTTTCCATAAATTTATTTACAATGCCCCCTTCCCCGTAAAAAATATTGTAAACAATCCTGTAAAACAAAGCTTCAATCATCTATCATGTCAATATAAAAACAAAACTTTTTTTTACTAATTCTTTTTGAAAATACAGTCCTACCATCACTGTATAGCCCCTCCCTCTTTTTATACTCCCTCCTATTTTCATCTCATTCCTCTTTCCTCACACCTACCCCTCCCCCTTCACCAACCCCACTTTCCCTTCAACAACTTTTTTTTTCCAACGACTATATAATATACTATCGACATTTTTATGAGAAATAAATTAAATTTTCAAAATAAAATATAGCCTATGTTACTCGCTGATAATGTAGCTTTATATTGGTGAAAGAATTTTTTAAATCGGTCCAGGAGTTTTTGAGTTTATCCATTAAAACAAAAAAACAAAAAATCAAATATTTCCTCTTTATAATATTATAAGTAACACGCACACAAACTGTGGATACTGCATCGTTCACTTATACAGAACTACCAAGACTAAAACAGTTAGGAGTCAGATAGGATATTTTTACTCTTTATATGCTATAGACTCAATTCGTGAGTTTTCCCAGATCATGAATCGGGCAAATTTTTGCCTATTAAACCCCTTCCTTCAACTCTGAAATTACGTGTATTAATCACAAATTGTGAATGTGTGGAATGCCAGGCCTCCACCGTGGTTTGGATTCCACGTTAAACTGTAGATCCTCCATTTCACCTCACAAACACCCTACCATTACACATTGCGTAAGTGCGTATAACCCGAACTGGTAGTAACAAGCGGTGTAATATAAATAATTTTGCCCATTACATGAGCTGGCCTCTACTGCTGACAATTTTACGAACTGGCCCAAAAATAGTCTTCCATAAATTGCGCAGTGCTTGTGACGCCCAGATCATAAATGGGGAGGCAACTACAATATTTACCCAATTCATTAATGGACGAATTTTTGACCGATTCTTGAAATAGACAAGAGAAGAACAGGTTTGGTCTTTAAGTTAACTTAACTTTTAATCGTTTTAGAATGGAAGGCTAGATTAAGTAGGTTGGGTTAGTTTAAGATAATATCCTAAAACGAAATTCAGTTAAGCTTGTAGTCGATAGTAAAATATGTTCCATTTCATAGAATGGGCAAGAGTTAAAGCAATTTTTGCTCAGTTCGTGAAATGGTCAAGTGAAGAAACTAGTTCACGGGATGGTGAGAAATTGCCCAATTCATGAACTAGGCGGTCTCACTATACATGCATATATATAGTATACGTTTCAGCGTCTTACTATCCGTTCGGGTTGAAAGCATGTGTACTATATACTTTAATGTATTAGGGATAATGGGGCAATGACTTTAGAGGAAGGCTACCCGAATTTTTGTGGAGGGAGAGTGGAAAACCATTTAGGGTAACCATCCCCAGCAGACCCGTTCAAGAGTCAAACCCGTTTCTCTCCATCATCGGCAGTCTAGTCTACTGCGAGAGTGACGTCTCAGCTAGTTCATAATATATTACTCGATATTATAGGTAAGTGGCAAGGTTGACTGACCTGAGGGGGAAAGATAACGTTCGATCATGTTAGGTTGGGGTCTCTCTCCGACAAACTGATATATTTATATATATATCCCCTCCCTCCAATCAAATGCCAATAAAGTTCATATTAGCTATCATGTCGTACTTTCACCATCGCACCTAACTTTTGACCATGTGTTAAAAGTTAAAGAATATGTCTTATTTAAAAAATATTGATATGAAAGAATGTAATTTGAAAGGAAGTCATAAATGACCTAAGCGCTAACTCAAATTTTATTTGCCAGTCAAACCACTTAAGTTGAGACGGATGTTGCCGTGATTTAAGCAAGTGAATGGGACTTCCATGAGTTAGGATATAAGGTGTGGGGGGGGGGGGGTAGTGTTATTTATTTAATGACTTGTTGACTTGTAGTAAGGGTTAAATCTTAAAATATCTTGTATACCTATCACTGCCAATACACATAACTTTAAAAGATTAAAACAAAATGGCTTCCATAGTGGCTAACAATCCCCCTGGACTCGCTGTGGTCAGCAATACCCACCCCCCTCGACTCGCTGCAGCTGTCAATACTCATACCCACCCTTCGACTCGCTGCGGTTGTAAATACCACCCTTCGACTCGCTGCGGTTTCAATAACCCACCCCCCTCACTCGCTGCGGTATGTTCATATCCACCCCTCGACTCATGCGTTGTCATACCACCAACCTGACTCACTGGGTTGTCAAACCCACACCCTCGATGCTGCGTTGTCAAACCACCCTCGACTCGTGCGTTGTCAATACCACACCCTCGAATCGCTGCGGTTGTCATAACACCTCCCGACTCAGATGCGTAGTCAATACCCACCCCCTGACTACTGCAGTTGTCCAATACCACCCATCGACTCGCTGCGGTTGTCATATAAGTGCCGGCTTCGACTCACTTGCAGTTGTCAATACCACCCCTCGACTCGCTGTAAGTTGTCAATTACCACCCCGATCCTGCAGTTGTCATACCCACCCTCAACTCCTGCGGTTGCCAATACCACCCCTGACTTAATGCGGTTTCAATACCACCCTCAACTCGTGGTTGCCATTTCCCACCCTCTCGATCGCTGCGTGCAATACCAACCCCCTCGACTCGCTGGGTCAATACCCACCCCCCTCGACTCACTGCGGTTGTCAATACCCACCCCCCTCGACTCGCTGCGGTGCCAATACCCACCCCCCTCGACTCACTGCGGTTGTCAATACCCACCCCCCTCGACTCACTGCGTTGGGCAATACCCACCCCCCTCGACTCACTGCGGTTGTCAATACCCATACCCACCCTTCGACTCGCTGCGACCGCCAATCCACCTTAATTGTCTCTCATCCCTCCACAGTCCCTCCAGGCGCCACGCCAGTCACGTGATATGATCACAAGGTAATCCAGTGGGACGTCCTCCATTTCTGGTCAGCATGGAATGCAGAGATAATTACAGACATCTCACAGAGATCACTCTCTTGATGAAGTAGGATTGAGTTTTTGTTTTTATCAGTGGCGTTGCCTGGAATTTCTCCGTCGGAGGAAAAGGCGGAGCCAAGGACGGCGCCAAACCACTAATCCCATTAACCGGAACATTATGCAAGGAGAGGAAGTTATGAGAAATAGAACAAATAAGAGCTGAAGAATGCTTTTAACTAATTTGCTTTAGGGTTAGAATGTTGATCTGAGGACAAAGAATAAGAAAGGTGAAATGCATGCATATAACCGCGCTAGCATTCCATCGGAAAGAATATGGCAAAACACATATGACTAAAACACCTTTTGTACAATATAACTTCACGAAACAGACTTACATATAATAACAAAAGAATAACTCTTGAAATAAAATGTATTTAATTTGATTTGATACATTCCCAGCCACCAACTTCGGATGTGATTACGAGAGTTGGGTTCCAGATGCAGACCAACCACCTTTTAGTGACCGGTTCTAATCCCTGTTTGGGTAGTAATTCAGTCTTCATTTGATGAGCTATTTATAGGTATATAGCCACCAAGAGCCCAGCTTGTTTTTAAACTAATTACAAAACAATATATTTCGTTTTAAATTAAATTATTTTTTCTCTATTAAAGTGTTGTTTAACAGTCATTTTAATACTAGTAGTAAAAATAGTAATACTTTTTTTTAAATAAAAGCATATATATTTTATTTGATGAAGTCCAGTCTCTAAAATGTTTTATTTAAGAGGTTTAACACGTTTGTTTATTTATTGTTTACATTTTAAGGTTGATAACTTACATGTTTCCTGGTATCCTTCGATTTAAATGAGTTCGATTCCCAACAGGGCCGAAAATTATATCATTGATTAAATTTGGTTTCCTCTTTTTCACAGTAATAAATTAATTGCCAGGACACTGTGTGCTGTGCCTGACGTGAGATTAAATTAACTTGTAAGTCGTGTGCTGATCTAATCAGTCAATTTTGGACGTTAAACAACCTTGGTTATAGTTTCAATGTTTGATGGTTCTAAATTGAGTATGGCTGCCATTTGTCAATGTTCGCTTCTCTGCATTCATTTGTATTTGCTTTACAGGGGTTCTCAAAGTTGTTGGTTAAAGTGCCAACCAAAACTTTAAAACGAAAATGTTGGCAGGCCACATGCCACACACAAATAATCTTATGGTTAAGCAAATAAAATGTTATTTTGGTTTAAAATAAATACATATTTATAGATATAAATAAAATGCATACATTTCCACCACATTTAAATACAACTATAAACGTTCATTCTGATAACATTTCCTTTAAAATATAGACTAATGATTACAATGATGCAAATTAGTATTAGGTTTGATGTACCTCACTGTTCAGTCGGCCTTCTTTCCTTCGCACTTGCACCGGCCACTTCACCCTCCCTCCCTACTGCCGGTCCGGCCCACAGTCCATGTTGTCTGAGCCGTCCGTGACGACTCTACCTCTGCTCACTGCGCCAGCGCTTCCTATTGGCTCGCGTGATAGACACTGTTTCTAACGGTTTCTCGCGCCAATAGGAAGCCCCCATTTTCCCCATTGGTCAAGGCCGGGCAGTGGTGGGGGGGTATATAACACGGTGATCTCTGGAGCTATTTTTAGTGGTGACCCAACCTTGGAGAACCACCTTTATGAAAGAGCATAATAAACCATCTTTATTCGTTTGAAAAGAGCATTTCATCGTCACTCCCTTTCCTTCCACGACTATCCCCGACCTCCCACCGCGACTCCGTGTTGCCGGGATGGTTATCCTGCCTCCCACCGCGACTCGGTGTTGCCGGGACTGTTCCCCTGCCTCCCACCGCGACTCCGTGTTGCCGGGACAGATCCTTACCTCCCACCGCGACTTCGTGTTGCCGGGACTCTGACCTATCTGTTTTCACCCCCCCATCTCCCTTCCTTACCCCCATCCACTGGACCCACGGGATCGACGACTGACAACCACCGTCGCCCGGAAACTGGACTTCGACGAGACGAAACCACTCCACGCGAAGCCGCAGTAAATGGGATAACAGGTTTAAACATCATTTGTCATCAATTTTGCGATCGGTTTGTTATAGCTCTCCAATTCTGCTTAGCTTGAGAAATGATTTTGTATTTTTATTATAGTAAAATTATGAAAAATTATGCAGATGTGAGAGAATGTTACTATTTTTTTGTTAATATCTTGTGCTATCTTGTTCAACTATCCTAGCCTTGCCTTTTGCCTTTAATATACAAGCTGGGGCTGAAAGCATTAGACGATTAGTAAGACGAAAATTAAAACTTTAATTGAAAAGTAAATATTTACTAGCTAAAAAAAGCAAACTACATAATACATTTTTTCCACTTTTTGAAGATGTGAGATCCACCGGATGCCAAGCAAACCTCAGCACGTTGTCAATCACTTTCCTCACCATAGAACGTCCAATTGTCCCCCCCCCCCTCTTCCCCTATATTTTTATATACTTCTATGATTAACTCCGTCAAACTCTCATGTTTGAGTAATTATTTATCAGTCTCTATTAAGTATTCTCAAATCATCCTCTCTTCCTTTGCCTTTGTTAGTATTGGAGTTGGTTATTCTTTCTGTCCATGATATTTTCAACATTATTCTCTAGCGCCACATTTCAAATTGTTGTAATCTTATATTTTCAGTTCTACCAAAGGTCCATATTTCACTTACACACATAGTTGAAAATTAATAACTGAACGTAGGAATCGAACCCAGGACCTCTGGCTCAGCATACCAATGCTTTCACACCGAGCACGGTAGAAATCTTGCATAGCTTTGCTGTTATCATTGTCGCTATAATAATTTTTACCTTTGAGCGGTTGTCTATTGTCTAACCATTATCTATGTCAATTTCAACCAATTATGTACAGTACAAGATGTTGTACCCCTCATTGTTCAAAGTTTAATTATTAAAATATGTTATTCTATAAGCAAAACATATTACCTGTAATACTTTGGATTTTATAAAAAAACGCATTTAAATTCTCTTTCTCAATATTACTGATACATAAAAATGACTTGGTGTTCGTCTGTTAATCTTTCACGCAAAAATCACTAATTCGATTCTATTGAAATTTCCAACGGATATAACTCTAATGTCCGATTAATCTAATCTAATTAAAATTTATGTCTACAATTTTGTTTCAACAAAACATTACTTCTTGGCATTTTTCTCAGCTTTCATTTATCGGATCTTCAGTGGATCAACTTTGAAGGTTCCTACTTAATAGCAACTTATTACAAAACACAGCCCGTACAACAAACAAGAGATTTATAAAACATAAAAAAAACTGTTGTGTCCCACACACAAGAATCTGTAGGTTCACAGATGGCACTTTTAGAACCCCTGTTCAAAAAAAACAACCTCTCTGGCACTAGATTGTTCCGTACAACGAACGTCTCGAAATGTCATCAGAATTTAGCTCGTCATGCCAACACCAACGTTTATGTCGTCCTTCACCCTGTGAAGTTAAAATGCGACACACGATTGATTTATTGTGTCAACTTGAACTAGCTAATTAAATGTTGGACTTAAAAACCACCTAAGCCTTCCGCGGTTCTTCATTGAGGGTAAGTTAACATCGTTTAGCCGGTTTATTATTTATGACGACGCTTCGAAGATAGAAGAGATAATAAACAAATACACTTGACACGTCAACCTCGTGTGTTCATTTTAATAGCGGGAAGCTCTTGCCTTGTAATATCAACAAAGTTTCTATTTTTACAATTTTACTATTTTTCCTGCTTTTAATTTAAGACTTGGAGAAAATTTCCGCTAAACATTTTATGTTCGGAAGGCGTTGGAGAGAGAGAGGTTGATCTTTTTAAAACCGAGATCGTGAGATTTTATTTTTTGTGAGGTTTCACGTGTTTAAATAATAAATGAAGAATGTTTGTAGTGAGAGGAGATTAATTGTATTGAATCATTCAAAGATTTTTTGATGGAAATAAACTGTAGCAAAAATTGGCGTCTACGATCACCATCTTCGTTTAAGGTGGGTGTTTCGGGAAGGCGAGAAAAGGTTTTTTTTGTAGTATTTATAGAAAAACTTGTTAAATAATAAGTAAACTATTGCTCCAGTAGAAACAAAGTTTAATTTTATTCACATGGTGATATCAACAGTTATTGAATATCTCTCATGAGCATAGCGGGGCTAGATGACAAACTTCTTAAATGAAGAGGAAAAGTTGTCGTTAAACTTTAGTACACCCTTGACATATATTTAAAGACTGTTGATATCACCACGTGAATAAAATAAAACTTTGTTTCTTATGAAGAGATATTTTATGTGTTTGAGCCAAAACCATGTTTTGCTATTAAAATTGCAAAAACACTGAACTTTTCTTGTGTTCCCCCCATTTTGACCTTAGGGGGGGGACTTTAGCCATAGACACTTACCACGGGAATGCGTTAAGAATTATAGGGGGGAAAAAAGGATCATTAATGTGGCTACAAATATATGTTAGAGATGTGGAACAAATTGGACAATTTTAGAAGCTATAGATTGTTTTTTGTTTTCTTTTTTTAACAAATAAATAACTTAAAATTTCTTATCAAAACGGCATTACAAATTACTTCTTGAGGCATATCCCTACCAGCAGAACATTTCTGGCATCGTAAAATAAATTTTGAACCTTAATTTTCACATCACAGATTGGGCCCGGTTAATGTTGTTTAAAATAATAATTTTAATTTGATGTGAAAATCAATTATTTTTAATTTACTGCATCGCGAAAGAAAATTACTTAACACTGCTGCTTTTTTACATTCTTTGTTGGTGTTGTATTACTGACCGTTTGGACGCTCCTCATCTTAACCCCGCTTAACATAAAAACACAGGATGAGGGTTAATTTTGGGACAGACCCTGCCATGCACTTTAAAAAGGATATATAACAACTATGGGTAGGGTCTCAACCTCTTTACTCCCGTTTGGAAATGAACTAAGGTTTCTAGCTCGAGAGTTCCCGGGATATTTTTGAATTATTTGTTTGTCAAGTCCCAAGAAAAAAAATTGAATGGGGCCCAGTAAGTTTAGAAAAATATACTTATTAGTTATAAGTAAAAAATATTTGGCTACATCCAGTATCGACAACTGTACAAACGAAGATGAAGACAGGAGAAAAAAACTAAGGAAGATAAATCTATGTAAATAACTTTGAGAAATATCACAAAGCTCTTCCATACTCCCGGGGAGTTTTAAATCAGGAAAAATCAGATAGAGCCATGAGTTCTAAATACTACTCCAACCTTGCTGATCTTGATATATATATTAATCACTGTACGCCAGACAAATATATATGCAAATATAAATATGTTTTTAGCAAACTACTTTCCCGCACCAGGGGTTACGCAGTCCCAAGGTGTCAAAGTGGCTCCAACAACGGGACGGGGGAACTTTTTTTTTTTCCGACCGTCGTATATGGCCACATGGATATTAAACCAAACGCTGATCCAGAATTACATTTTATAGGGCCCTGAAGAATAATTTAACGTGAACTTTCTGAACCAATTGAGTATATCGGCACATCACTTATAAACAAGTTTAACATGAGATAAACACGATTCAGTTGCCGCATGGTCTAAGGCGTCACTCTCGTGTAAGATTGATCTGCTAATGACGGGAGAGCAAGGTTAGAATCCCAGTCGCGTATACTGTGGGTGTTTATTCCTAAATGGTTTCCCATTCTCCTTCCACGCCATTATTGCAGGTAGGCTAACTCTAAAATGCTTCCCTCCTCATCATCACCCCATTAGAGTATTCATATTTCCGTACAACCTGAAAAGGTAGCAAGGTGCCGTGATAAAAAAACAAACGAGAAAAGGCACAACATCTAGTCCCATTGCCCTCAATTAATCACGGTGAAAGATGGAACCACAATTTTACAATTTAAAAAAATATATATTTCGAACACGGGACTCTTTCGCTCACTAACACATTTAATGTGGACAAGCTAAAACATAAATTGTAAAAATAACGCTTTAACGCTTTACTCAAAAATGGAGGATTTATTTATCTAAATACTATTATGAAATCGAGGTTAAACTGTAGGTCCTCCATTTCATCTCACAATCACCCTACCATTACACATTAGCGTAAGTGCGTACAGCTCGAACGGGTAGTAAGACGTGTTGTTATTAATAATAATAATAATAATAATAATAATAATAATAATAATAATAATAATAATAATAATAATAATAATAATAATAATAGTAACACGCTTTAATTAAGAATAAGAGGAATTTGATATTTGGAAGAAGAATACAAAAACAATGTGTAGAAAATAAAATTATATGAAAAACTTATATAGGAGGTTTAAATTAAGACATTTATTATTTATTTATGGGTTCATTGTTTCCAATTAATAAATATTTAGGAGCAAGGGCTGGATGTTTAGTGTTAGTCGTACTGTCCTGGCTAAGTTAATGTGTGTCTACTGATGGTGGGGAGATCGGGGATCGAATCCTGATAGATTATACTAGGAGTGCTTGTTCCTTAATGGTTTACCACTCTCTTTCCACGCAAATACGGGTAAATTACCTCTAAAATGTTTCCTTCCTCTTCCTTACCCCATGAGAGTAATTATTATATATGCGTATAACCTGAACAGGTAGCAATACGCGGAGATAAAAAAAAAGTTTTAATATTTTGTGCTGGTTTAGCCCGTGTACTATCCGAATTTAGCTTCACTAATAGGGTAAAGGCGAGGAAACCATAGATTTAGAGAAAATGGATCTGAATTTTCGTGGAGGGAGTGTGGGAAACCATTTATGGAAAAAAAAATATTCCTGGCCCAGTTGGCTTTGGTTTAAGCCCCAATATCTCAGTCACCAAAACACTAAACCAGACAAACTTGGACTTTGAGTCCGCTTGACCAGCGATGTGGCTCACTGAACGTTAATTACATCAGTAAAAAAAAAAGTATCCTGTTGGGATTAAACCTCAGACTTTCGAGCCAGAGGAGCCAGCCACGCCATCTCGGTGACAGCTCACTTGACATTAACAACCTCTCCAAGAATATACTTGTTGTAAATTACGTGCCAGTCTGAATTAAACAAAGTAGCAGTCGACTGGACCACTTGGCCGGGTAACAAGACGGATGTTTTCAAGAGTCCCAAGTGCGTCTTGACTTATCACTCGTACTATATTTACTACCCACAACGTCACACTGCACGACTACACGTTTGGGGTATACGTATATTAAGGTGCCTAATAATTTGGGTATTTTTGTGCGCACAAACGGCTTACGTGTAAACTCATCGGGTCAGTTCGGTTAATGAAAACACACGAGCGTAATAGTGTCTCAAATACGCACGAACACGATCACTCTGCGGTCTGTCTCAACGAACATATCAAAGGTTTATACGCTATTACCGCGTCTTACTACCTGTTCAGGCTACATGCACATATGATAATTATTACTCAAACGGGGTAGGCATGAGGAAGGGAGCAATTTAGAGGTAATCTACCCGCATTTGCGTGGAAGTAGAGTGGGCAACCATTAGAAAAAAAAAACACTATCCGTAGACCCAACCGAGATTTGAACCCAGATCACCCCGTTATCTTCAGGTCAGTCTAGTACGAGAGTGATGCCTTAGACAAGAGGTATTCAACCTGCGGCCAATGGTAACATTTTTTTTTTTTTGCAGCTCGTTAGCTCATAAAAAACTATAAAATTATTTTAAGAGAAAAAAAAAGACAAATAGAGATGTATATTTTACAGAATTAACTAATAACTTTAAGGTGTCAGACTTCTATGCTGGCGGCCGGGGTTCAATCCTCGGTCCCGGCAAAGATTTATCTGATTACCAAACCCTTCCTTCACCTCTGACAAGACATCTTGTGAATGTGAGGAATGCCAGGTCTCCACCGTGGTTCGGATTCCACGTTAAACTGTAGGTCCTTCATTTCATCTCACAATCACTCTACCATTACATATTAGCGTAAGTGCGTATAACCCGAACGGGTAGTAAGACGCGGTGCTAATAATAATAATAATAATAATAATAATAACTAATAACTTACACACTAGAGCACATTCTTTGCTAGTTTTAACAGCGGCGAAGTTCGCTCCTGATCACAAACCTCAACCCAGTTTTCCTTGGCGAGTAAAAGAAACTGATGTTTGTTTTATTTTTTTAGCGCTTCGGCACTGTTATTATCCTATTCCCAATAGCCATATAAACGTTCTAACCAGTCAAGAAATTATTGGTTGAGGTATCAGCATTTATAGACTGAGAACTTGAAATGTAACAGCAGAATGTAATTTATTAAAACAATAATGTATGTTCTAGTTCCTAACAATAATATAAAAAGAAATGTAATTACATAGGACAACTATTAGTTTTATGTGTAATATGTATAGGCAGCTTGAGGGTCAAGATATAGTGGTTCGATTCTAAATGCAGTCTATGTTTATTTATTTGAGGTATTTAAGTGCACTTTCTGAATCGACTGATTATATCAGCATACGATAATTTGTATGAGGAAGAACAAAAGTACTTACCAATTTTGCCGGGAAAAGGTATTTTCACATAACTTCCGGAGTTCTTTTATACGCCACAATCGACATGGGACCGACGTTGCTTTGATTCATGACTGTAGAATAGCCAACATGCTATCATTAATTTACTATTATTACAGTAATGTTATTCTGGTTTCAATAATGAGGTCAGTGAGCCGTTGAAAAGTTATGCCTTTCCTTCAATCAGAGATACAATTTTATTCATTGATTTTTATTACTATCTAGAAAGCAAAATAAAATTAATTATTAATTTGTATGCCTATTTTTATATTTTATAAAAATAATTTAAGGGAAGTAATGATTCAACAATATTTTTAAAAGCGAAGTATCACAGTAAAGTATCTATGTTTATCGAAGTATCACAGTAAAGTATCTATGTTTATCGAAGTAGGACGATTTGGTGCCGAGTCCAGGTGTGGATAATCGTGTCGAACTGTAATTTGGTAAATGTTGATAAGTTTGTGGAGGTTGAAGACATAGGTTGCGTTTGCAGCAATTAAATAACACATTGTTGTCTCAATGCTCAATGACTATGGTGACTACGGAGTTGAAGTATGTGAACGCTGATTGGTGGAAAAATCCATGGTATGACGTACAAGACTCGACAACTGTATGCGTTATGCCAAACGAACAACGTGTCACCCACTTTGATGGCCACATAGTCTAAGGTACTACTCTCGCAAAAGACTAGACTGCCAATGACTGGGAGATCGTGGTTTGATACTGGTCGGGGTCATGTATCTTTAGGGTGGGTTTTTCTAAATCGTTTCCCACTTCCTCTCTCCATGCAAATGCCAGTATATTTCAACCTTCCTCATTCATTACTCATTAGCGTAATTAGAACATAAGCATACAACCTGAATGGCTAGTAGGACAAGATGCTAAAAAAAGTGTTTTGTCCAAAAACCTATAGTATGAAATAAATGTAATTTTGTGTTGATATAAATTAATGGTGAGCGTAGGTCAGTATGTTGTATGTTTTTATGAAAGTCTTCAAAGGTAGTTCTCATGTTGTGCTTGTTAGTATTTTAAGCAAGTTATGGCAGCGTAAGGCGTTGGGTTTATTTTTAGTTTTAAATTTCAGGCTTAATGTTGGTAATATGTATATTATAGTTTAATCAATTTTGATTATTTATGACTTTCAACGATAACATTAAACTGTTATGGGCCTCGGCAAGATCTAAACTTGTATTTGTTTCGTCTACAGAGCATGGCTTTAGTTTTTGCTGCATTTTTGGAAAAAAATTCCACCTGTAGCACCATTTTATAAAATTGAATATTGGTCTTTATATGAATTTATCTATCATTAAAATGGCCCTATAGGTTGCCAACATTTATGGGTTATCCACATGCTTAAGGCTATATAGTATGGGCATGTTGGAAGTGTATTATATGTACAGTACAGTAAAAGAGAAATAAATTACCCCTGCGGGACTCCAAAGAGTGAATGAAATATTTATTATTGATGGCAATAATAGCCCTGTCGTCGTAGACGACGGAAGATATAATTCGTAGATAGCTAATTATTATTGATGCTCCTTAATTTATTAAGTGATAGATGAGTTCTTGGTGCCATACTTTATAAAAAGCTGTTTTGAAATTAAATAGCTTTTAACAAGATCGCCGATCACTATTATGCTGATTGTAGAGTGTAGACAATAAATAACATTTTAATAATTGGTCTGCAGTAATTGTTAGTCCTGTTATAAGGTAGGTAAAATATTTCCCTCTTTTAAAAATGTGAAGGAATTTGGTATTATACGTTCAAATATTTTACTTAAAATTTAAATTAGTTCTGTAGATTTATATAGTGCGATTTAATTTAGTGATTTTTTTAGCTTTGGAAAAATGAACAATTTGTGAAAACTAGCAGTTTCTTGGATATTTTCTAATCCATGAAATTATGTTCTAAAGAAATGAAAGATTTTTAAGAAATGTTACTTGTGCTTTACGTATTTTATAATGAGATGTTTCGAAAGCCTCTGTGATCTAGTGGTCAAAGCTCCTAGCCACAGATCTAGAGATACCGGGTTCGATTCCCGGTGCTTTAAGATTATCTGTGAATCATTGGGTCCGGAACGGAGTCAACTTAAGCACCGTGAAGATAAATTAGGAGCTACTTGAGTGAAATATTAGCGTCTCCGGTGTAGAAACCTGAGATTAACGGACAGAGGGTTCGTTGTGCATGACAAACCCTATCCGAAGAAGTTGGCACTATCTTCCCTCTACAGACTGTGGCCGCCTGGTTGGCATGGATCGATTGTGGGCTTATTCGATGGAGAATGGTATGAATGACGTCTTATGTTCAGTGTGTATAGGAGGACTATGGAAGTAATCTCCACATTTAGAAGGCAGACTTAAAATGTATGTATGGGTCGTGATTAAGCTCTTCGTATGTACCAAGATTTAAAGGACAAGTGAATATATTTCAAAATTCCGGTGTCCCTGGATTTTTATGTGTGTGTGTGTGTGAATGATAGGGTATGAAGATTTTGAATAGACCTATTAACCGGTCAGTATTTAATTTTTTTCCCCACTACTTACATGGATGCACTAATTTAGGCTCTGCACCACATAAGAAGTCGAGAGGCTATGAGATAATTCATTGCTGTTGTTATTAATTGTTTGAAGAATGAACGTTATAAGATCTTGAATACGCTTTTAATCATTCAGAGCAAATTGTGCTCTTAGAATGTAAGCTAGTACTTTAGAGGTAATAGTAGGTCTATTATAAGTTGGAATATGTTTCGAAGTCGCTTCACTGATACATTTATGAATATTACTAACCAGGTCGTCGATATTATTACATATTTGTATTTTGTTTCCCTGGATTCCGTAGTGTGTGCTTATATAACCTACGATTGTTCACCCAATTGGTGATATTAAAGTAAAAAAAAAAACTTTTTGTTATGTAGGGCGCTGAAAGTTAATTTCGATATTTAGCCACAGGTGATGCAGCAAAGTACTGATAGTGTGGTTAAGGATACTAATTTAGTAGAAACGATGATTTGACTGGTCGAGTGGTAATCTGGAATAGATTTTTTTATATCAACACGTCTCACTACCTGTTCGGGTTTTACGCATATATGATAATTAGTCTAAAGAGGTAGGGATGAAGAAGGAATCATTTTAGAGGTAATCTACAAACATTTGCTTGGAAGGAGAGTGGGAAACCATTTTGAAAAACCACCTCAGTAGACCCAACCGAGATTCGAACCCCTTACCTCCCCATGATCAGTACGCCAGTCTAAAATTAGATAGATGCCTTAGACCATCCAGCCATTTAAGCGGTTTGGAACATTCTCTTGAAGATGAAGTAACTATAATTGAGTGAATTAAAGACTTGAGCGATATTTCGTTTTGTGATAGTATAATTTGTTGATTGTTTCAGGTAGGACTCCACGGATATTTATGAATTTATTTATGATTGATCCGTACTTGTCAACAAATGTTTCGAGTTCTCAATTGTTATTAGTCGTTTATTTCCTTGTGTAGACAATTGTACTTTCAACAATGGTGTTAAGTCTTGTTGTGAAGTCTGAGCTAGATTGATATCAGAATAATTTGACCCTGTGGCTGTTTGTTTGAATCGTTTACTAACGCTAGTTTTTAACGATCCAACTTTCACGTTTAAGTTTGATGACGGCTTCCAGCCTTGTAGTTGCGTCTTTGTGTGAAGTAGAAATGTGAGTGGTGTTACCAGTACTCTCGTTCGTAATTTCATTGGTTATTTTACTAAGGATAGTTTTTGATGAAGTTGGCCTCTTCATAGGAACAGTTGGTTTCACAAATCCTGGCAAAGGCATAAAATATTCTTGGATTGAAACAATTTTTTTATTTTATTTTTATTTTTAACTGAGATGGATGTCTACTAGATACGGTCATAGTAACCTATCGCTCCTATACGTTATATAGTATTTGTTTTGAAAAACTTTAGTATAAAACGTTCATTTTGATCAGTCACACCCACGTAAGAAATATATTATTAACAAATATTCGGTAACCGCTAAACAAATCCCTTTGATTGGTGCTTGCTTTGTCAATAGCTAAAGGTCATTTACATTAATTACCTGCCTCGCTGGCCACAATGGTCTGAGGCATCTCTCTTGCGATATACAGGACTGCAGATGACAGGGAGATCGCCGGCCACAATGGTCTGAGGCATCTCTCTTGCAATATACAGGACTGCAGATGACAGGGAGATCGCCGGCCACAATGGTCTGAGGCATCTCTCTTGCAATATACAGGACTGCAGATGACAGGGAGATCGCCGGCCACAATGGTCTGAGGCATCTCTCTTGCAATATACAGGACTGCAGATGACAGGGAGATCGCCGGCCACAATGGTCTGAGGCATCTCTCTTGCGATATACAGGACTGCAGATGACAGGGAGATCGCCGGCCACAATGGTCTGAGGCATCTCTCTTGCAATATACAGGACTGCAGATGACAGGGAGATCGCCGGCCACAATGGTCTGAGGCATCTCTCTTGCAATATACAGGACTGCAGATGACAGGGAGATCGCCGGCCACAATGGTCTGAGGCATCTCTCTTGCGATATACAGGACTGCAGATGACAGGGAGATCGCCGGCCACAATGGTCTGAGGCATCTCTCTTGCAATATACAGGACTGCAGATGACAGGGAGATCGCCGGCCACAATGGTCTGAGGCATCTCTCTTGCGATATACAGGACTGCAGATGACAGGGAGATCGCCGGCCACAATGGTCTGAGGCATCTCTCTTGCAATATACAGGACTGCAGATGACAGGGAGATCGCCGGCCACAATGGTCTGAGGCATCTCTCTTGCAATATACAGGACTGCAGATGACAGGGAGATCGCCGGCCACAATGGTCTGAGGCATCTCTCTTGCGATATACAGGACTGCAGATGACAGGGAGATCGCCGGCCACAATGGTCTGAGGCATCTCTCTTGCGATATACAGGACTGCAGATGACAGGGAGATCGAGGGTTGAATTCCGGTCGCGCGTATAGACTGGGGTTTTTTCCTTAGTGAAATAAATACTTAGCACCGCGTCTTACTACCCGTTCGGGTTATACTCTTTAAGTACTATTTACTCTAAAGGGTTAGAATTTGGGGAGGTTGAATACATAGAAAGTGAACCAACATTTGTGTGGAGGGAGAGTGAAAAATTATTTAGGAAAAACCACACCCAATTAAACCGAGAGAGATTCGAACCTCGATCTCCCCGTCCTAGACAGTCTGGCTCTGCACGAAACTTGCGCGTTAGCTAACTACGCCACCGAGGTGGGTCCCCCTAAATTGTTTTAAACTCTCCCTCCACGCAAATGTGGGTACACTCCCTACAAATTCAACCTTCCTTGATCCCAACTCATTGATGTAATTAGTACAGATGTGTATAACATGAACAGGTAGTACGACATGAACAGGTAGTACGACATGAACAGGTAGTACGACATGGTGCTGTTGAATTGGCACCGGGTGTCAAACATAGCAGCTTAAGAACACATGACTTAATTTACGAATGCATGAAATAGTTCAAGTGGAGCTTTGAGCTATAAGTTAAGGTTTTTACTATGATAATAAGACTAAAGAAGTACTGCCATATAAGTCCACATATAGCACACACATGATACACCCTACATGGTTAACGGCAGCATTGCTGAAGTGGTTAGAACTCCTGGCTGACACGGAGGGGGGGGGGGGGGGGGTTGGAGTCATATTTTTAGTCTTTTGCTGAGAGTCAACCTATTTCCTGGTGTACCAGCCCTGGGAAAATTACGGCCCACGGGCTGCATTTGGCCCGTCACGTCTTTTTATGTGACTCGAAAGCTATAAATATTTGTAAGCGAACAAAGATTTAATGTTAAGAATACTAGAATTTAACCGCATCCTACTACTCGTTCGGTCTATACGACTATATATTAATTACAATACTGTGTTGGGGACTATGGAAGTTTTAATCTAGAGAAAGTGTACCCACATTTGCACCGAAGGAGAGTAGAAAGCTATTGAGTAAAAACAAACCTCAGTGCACCCAACCAGGATCAAGCCCCAATCTCCTTGTCTTCGGCAGTCTAGTCTATTACGAGAATAACGTCTCAGGCCATGTGGCCACCGAAGTAGATACAATTTTTTTTTCTTTTCAATATACCGATGTCATTTTAAGAATTTCAACTACTAAATTTACATCCGAAATTATATAACTGACTAAATATATGAAAACAATTGCATTCATTCATTGACTTAAGTTTTTGAAGTTATACTTCTTTAGGCGCGTTATGAAAAAATGATTAGAGTGAAATTTTAAGATGCGCGCGCATCACTGTAACACAAAAGTAACAGGTTGAAGTTAAACCGCTCATTAAGTCTCGAAAAAAAAAAAAGCTACCAACAAAATAGAAATAGAACCTCTGTTAGTCGCGCATGTTGGTACGCTCATAGAGAAATGTATACAATGTTATTCCTTTCTCTATGGTACACTCGTCGCCTCTGATCACTGTTTTCATATATATAATATTTATCCACATGTTTCTAGTTTCTACATTCACAACACGTGTTTTAGTTTCATACAAGTGCGAATTATATATGTGCTAATAAATTATATTCAGTAGTGATTTAAATTGAATATTTTGATTAATATTATTTACTATTCGTAAATATTAGTGAAAAAAATTGTGCTTATAGACTTTTTCAAGTGCTACAATATAATTGAGGTTAACTATCCGTATGTATTATTTATTGATATAAATTAAAATATTATTTTTTTGTATTTATTTATATTATTAGTTTAAAGTTTAAGTTCCATTAATAAAACATTAATGTTTATAGAAACTTTAAAACATATTTTAAAGTTAAACTAACTGCCATATTTAGTGACGAGATGTCTTTGGACTTGGAGGAATACAAACCTCTTTGGATCTAGACGAAGATTACACAGTTCGTAGTTTTGTTTTGTAATACTGCAAGAAATGCCATTGCTTTGTTTGAATGTAAAAATCCAACAATAAAAGGAACGTAATTGTTTTGTTACCACTGTCTAAATTGAAACAAATTTAGTGCTTGACATACGTCTTGTTATTTTAATTAATTCATTATTAATTGGAGTACAGTTATGTAACTAATTGTATTTTAAGCCAATACAATAATATGCCGCCATTTAAATTTATTGAAGTGGCAATCATGATTTAATAGTTGCGCCTACTCTTGAGTGGTGGCAAATAAAAGGCGCAACTTTGCTCTCAAATTGCGCCTGCTCCTTTTAGTGAATAGTGATTTGGAACATATTTCAAACTTGCGCTGGCGCAACTATTTGCTCCCTTTGGTGAATCCAGGCCCAGTAGTGATTTAAATTGAATATTTTGATTAATATTATTTACTATTCGTAAATATTAGTGAAAAAAATTGTGCTTATAGACTTTTTCAAGTGCTCCAATATAATTGAGGTTAACTATTCGTATGTATTATTTATTGATATAAATTAAAATATTATTATTTAACATAATTAATACTAAATATTATTAAATTATTTTTTATTTTTTAATGATGCCAAAGAAGTATAACTTCTCACGCGCGTACATAAGTACACACACCCATTTTTTTTGAGAGCTACGTATTCATTTTTATATATTGTCTTCCTATTTTAGGTTGTCAATCTAAAAAGAAATATAAAAAAATTCGTCTACCTAAAAATGCATTTTATTTGGTGGCCCATTCTTATATTTGATTTATCAATGCAGCCCTTCATAATAATAAAAAAATTACCCCCGCCTGTGGTATAAAAATAACATTTTCAAGCAATTCAGGCCGAATGTGTGATTGGTTGACCTTTGAATCTGGACTATAAATACGGCCCTTAGTCCCAACAGGTCGCATTAGAGATGGTTTGTCGTCAGATAATTTTTATTATAAATCGTAGTTATAATAGAATTAAATGTGAAGAATGGTTACAATGTGAGGTAGAAAATATGTTTTAATTAATACTGAGTCTAAGATCAATTGAGAATTAAGATATGAATGCTGTCTTTAATATCTAAGAAGCCATTAATATTGACATTATTATTCAAATCAATATATAACAAATTAATAATAAAATTATCATAAATTATAATAATCAAATTAAATGTAATGAATAGTTACAATGTGAGATAGAAAATATGTTTTAAATGTTACATAGTCTAAGATCAAATGAGGATTCATATCTTTATCCTCATTTGATCTTAGACTCAGTATTAATTAAAACATATTTTCTATCCCACATTGTAACCATTCTTCACATTGAATTATATTATTATAACTACGATTAAATATTGTTTCTTTATTACAACTTATAATGTTTTTCAAAAAATGTATTATAAAAGCTTTATGCCAAGATAATTGATGACTAATCTAAGAGGTAGAGTATTAATAAGAATAACTCCCCAATGCACCTACCTGTTAGATTATTTAATTTAGTACCACGTCTTACTACCCGTTTGGCATATACGCTTAAGTAATAATTACACTAATGGGTTAGGAATTGGGAAGGTTGAATATAGAGGAAGTGAACCCTCATTTAGATGGATGGAGAGTGGAAAACCATTTAGGAAAAACCACCCTAAGTTCATCGGAGTGAGATCCGAACCTTAATCTCACCGTCCTCGGCAGTTTAGCTCAACACGAAACTAGTGCGTTAGCTAACTACGCCACCGACTCGAGTCACCTATTAGAGAATACAACGTCAACATATCCTCCACTGGTAATCTCTTTTATTGAGAGTCTAACGTCTTACACTGCGTGACCACTTGTGTGTGTAATTTAATTAATGGTTCATCACTCTCCACAAGCGGGTGTTGCCCCTCATCCAGTTCCCTTAGATTTTTTGTTTATTTGTTTTAGCACCCTTTTGGATTGTATACTTAAATACTTACAACTTTAATGGTTTTAGGGATTATGAATATTATATTTAGAGGAAGTGTACCTACATTTGCGTGGAGGGAGAGTAAAAAATAAAACATTTTGTATAAACCACCCTTAGTAAACCCGACCAAGTTTGTAACCTCGATCTCCCCATCATTGGCAGTCAAGCGTACTGCAAGAGTAGCGCCTTAGACCATGCGGCCACTGAAGTGGGTTCTGACACTTTCTAAATCCATGCTAAACTTTTTATGCATTCATTGTTCAAGGTGAAAAAAGGGGTATATTATAAATAACAAAACTTGGGGATGGCTTAAATAGCCAAGCTATTATATTTGTTAGTCACGGTTACCTCTAAATATTATATTCTTTAAATTGAAGGGTGACCTGGTGGTGTAGGGTTTAGGTGTCAAACTTCTATGCTGGTGGTCCGGGTTCAATCCTCGTCCGGCATAGATTTATCTGATTGCAAACCCTTCCTTCACCTCTGACAAGTTGTATTAATCACAACTTGTGAATGTGGGGAATTCCAGGCCTCCAGGTCATATCTAAATTGAAATGTACTTAGGATTAGTAAACGGTCCTATCTAAATTGCACTTAAACTTAGATTAGTAAGAGGTCCTACCTAAATTAAACTTTACTTAGATTTAGTAAGAGGTCCTATCTAAATTGAACTTAACTTAGATTAGTAAAAGGTCCTATCTAAATTGAAAGTTACTTAGATTAGTAAGAGGTCCTATCTAAATTGAACTTAACTTAGATTAGTAAAAGGTCCTATCTAGATTGAACTTTACTTAGGTTAGTAAGAGGTTCTATCTAAATTGAACTTTACTTAGATTAGGAAAGGGAGGGAGGTATTGTACTTATATTCTAAAAGGGAGGGTAGGGGGGTTTCGTTTAGCCAAAACAACCGAAAAATTGGGAGGGGGTTGGTTAACCCAAGGGATTAGAAGTTATATGATTATTCATTCGATAACTAAAATTGTTTAAGTGTACCTTTCCTTCCCCGTGATTCATTTGTCAACTACAAATCTAGTGCAGTCTGGTTCGATTCCTACTGGTGATACTCTACATTTTCTCAGTGCACGGGTTGACCCTGCTATCCTATTAGTAAATATCAAGACTTTGTGGTTAGATGTATAGTATTAGGCCTACAGTCTTAGGCTAAGTTAGTTTGCAAGTCTTGTGAAAATGTGTTTAGAAATTGCACCCTAAATTTACAAATTAAAAACAAAATACACACTATTTTTTGGAAAATGACTCATTTCCGCAATTCTTTTCTTTGGTAGATGGATTTATCAATTCCTTTACTAGTCAGTTGAATAACATAATAATTATGTATTCATAATCAAATTTAATTCTCGCCCTCAGTTTCTACTTTCTAAACACAGGGTTATCATGAATAAATGACTTACAAACTAACTTTCGAGATCAACACCCAATAGCTACCCACACAGCACTAGTGCCAAGAAACGTACTGTTTGGATAGTACAGTACAATTTACACATGAATACAGAAGGGTTACTAGACTTACTTTCACGTATTCATACGTCAAGTCATGTGATCTTCAGCTGTCACTTTAGGTCGATATATATATAAAATAACATCGATAATACAACGATTAAATGTTATAAATAACAGCAAAAAGGTTTGTATTTTTTAAAACTGTCCTTCCTATGAAAATTGGACTGTATTAGAACGGAGCCATATACATATAATACATTCTAGCAGGTACCTACTTGCTTCTAAGCCTGTAGCCGACCTACACGTTGAATTTGATAGGGATAACGTTCTAGAAAACCTTATTTAGCACCAGAATTCCACTGTATATTAGTATTTTGGCACGAAATAAGGCCTTCTAGAACAGATTTCCCACCAATATCAAGGTATATTTAACCACAAGAACTTAGCAAGAGTTCGAACCTGGAGTCCTCCACTTGTAGCTCTGTCTTACCTGTGTGCGAGACTATCAGCAGCAGTAGCACGACGCCCAATGGACGCTGCCACATGATGGTAGGTAAGGGTCACACACGAGTTGTCACGCGACCGTCTCTTGCAGAGCTGGTCCGAACACTGAAGTGTTGAGTGTGAACTGTGAAGTCCTCAAGATGCCATATCGGCTTCGAGCGGGACACGACCACGCAGACTCCGCGCTGTGGCTACTCCCCTCTCTCCCCTTTACGGCCATCTTTCTACCTTGTGTCGTCTAGGATGATAACTTTTTGTTGATCAACAAATCATTACACCTGGAGGAGCCACAGTCAAATGGGGCTTTGTAAGGTCACGGTAAAACTTGGCGTGGACTACGAGAACACCTACATAATCCTTTCTACGACAAATATTATCGATGTGTTTTATTTTTATTACTTTTAACACTATTGTCATTTACAGCTTAAGCAAAGAGATAAGGAAGAGGAAGTAAATGTAAAGGAAGTGTACCCGCATTAGAGTTGAAGTGATGACTACAGGGGTAGATCACATGTGTAAAACCATCGCCAGTGCATCCAACCAATATTCAAACTTTGCTCTCCCTATCATCAACAAATTTAGTTTATTAAATACTTACGCCCTGGACTGTGTGAACACCGAAGCAGGCTGCGATTGTATTTAGTCAAATGTTTATCTTTCTTCTCTTCCACTAGGACGTCTGGACCACGAGGCTTTGTCCCCCACCAATCGTCTCTTTCTGAAACATTAGCTCATTTGGTAGCGTATCCGGCCCTAAGTTAAGGTTATTTGCTTCAATTCCCAACATATTTTTTAAAATCTATGTATAGAGTAAGAAGCTCTAATATTATGGTGATGAATTAATAGCTTTAGAATTGGTTTTGATCCTCTTCGGTAGCCGCATGGTCTAACGAGCAACTCTCGCTGCAGACTAGACTGCCGATGACAGGGAGATAGAGGTTCGAATCTTAGTCGGGTGTACTGAGTGTGGTTTTACCAAAAATTGTTTTCCACGCAAGTATGGGTACATTTCCTCTAAATATAACCTTCAGAATCCCTAAAATCATTAGTGGTATCAGTACATAAGCGAATAATCCAAACGGGTAGTAAGACGCAGTGCTAAAAAATGTTGTTTTGTGTTGATCCTAGAGATAAGTCAGTTTGTAAGTTGTATGATAATATAATAAGTTGGTTCAGAAAGTACGCTGAGCCCTTCTCACGTTTAATTAACTGTGAAATTACACATACGATTACGAACGGACCAGAAAACGTATTGAAGTGCGGTTTTATGCCTTCTTCATTTGACAACAGTAAAACAATTGAGATCAGTCTAATTTTTTTTTTTTTTCAGTTCAAAATATTTCAACTTTTTTTTTAGTATGATACAACTATTTCACTTGCGTCAATTTCAGTTTTTATGAAGTAGGCTACATAAAGCCATATCACGGCGTGACGTATTTCGAGCCGTGCTACCTATCTAAAACAGATGTTATCTTTGGGGTGAAACGGGCTCTAAAAAATGGCACTTGTGATAGTTAAACAGTCCAAGATGTCCAAGATGAAGGTGCTGATCGAGTCAACTCTGACCGTCCCAAAGATGAAGCTACAGTAGCCCCATGGCTTCTTGGGTGGTGACTGACAGCTCACAACTGACAATTGACAGCTTTAAAAAGTTACCAGACCAAATTACGTATCTCTACGCCGAACCAGATGATCTGCAAGAACATGTGTTTAGCAGCTGTCATTCAGCACCAAAGAAGCCATAGGGCTACTGTATCTCTCCAAGTAATGAATACTTTGCCAAAACTCGTTCCTCGATTCGACCATGTAACAAACTTGATATACTATTGTTGACCTCGCTGGTCTTGAGGTTAAGTGCTAACCTCAGGACCCAATGTTCGTGGGTTACAACCCAGCTAGGGTTGAAGAGAATTTTTCTTGAGCGATAAAAATCCGTAGCACAACTTCCTTCGGAGGGGGAGTAAAACCATCGGTACTAGTCGATTTGTGAATGCAAATTAAACCTGGAAGGTATGTGGAAATACCTTTCCTAGAAAAATTGATGCGTCGTTTCACGTTCGCTTGTAGAAATTCTTACCCGCCTTGGTGGCGTAGTTGGCTAACGCGCTCGTTTCGTGTTGATATAGACTGCCGAGGACAGGGAAATCGAGGTTCTAATCTCGGTCGGGTGAACTAGGGGTGGTGATACAGGGTTTTACATTCTCCCTCAACGCAAATGCGGGTTCACTTTCTTTAAATTCAACCCTTCCAATTTTTAATCCACTAGCTTAATTAGTACTTAAGCTTAAAACCCGAACGGGTAGTAAGACGCGGTGCTAAATAAAATAAATAAATAATATAAAATTATTATGTGTTGTTAATCAGTCAGTCAAAAAGTGCACGTTAAATACCTCAAATAAAAAATTATATACTATTTTTTACTAAAATGTTTCTATCGAATCCAGGAGTTAACGAATGTTGTCTGCTAACACGACACCTTGAAATGGAGATTGAGGGAACATGAGAAAAAAACAGAGTTTTTTCAGTTGTTAAAGCAAGACTTTTTTTTTTTTGCTAAAATAAATAAAATATTGCTCCAGTAGAAACATAGAGTTTAGTTTTATTCACATGGTCTTATCGACAATTAATGTTGAACATCGGACATGAGGATAGCGGTATTAGGTGACAAACATTTTAAATGAATAGAAAAGATGTCATTAATTTCCAGGACATCCTTGACAGATATTCAAAGAACTATTGATATCACCATGTGAAGATAATTAAACTCTATGTCTGTATGGAAGAAATATTTGATTTCTTCTGAATAAAAAAGTGTTTATATAAAAACTGTAAAAACACTGATCCTTTATCAAGCGTACTCTACATCCCCACCTTAAGGAAGTTGCCTCTAAGTGAGAGATTGCCACCAAACCTTCAACTTTAGTGCAATATTATTGGGTAACCTGGTGCTCTAGGGGTAATGTGTCGGACTTCTGTGCTAGGGGTCCGGGGTTCAATCCTTGGTCCCGGCACAGATTTATCTGATTATAAAACCCTTCCTTCACCTCTGACAAGACGTGTATTAATCACAACTTGTGAATATGTGGAATGCCAGGCCTTCACCGTGGTTCGGATCCCACGTTAAGCTGTAGGTCCTCCATTTCATCTCACAATCACCCTACCATTACACATTAGCGTAAGTGCGTACAACCCGAACGGGTAGTAAGATGCGGTGCTAATAATAGTAATAATAATATTTAATGCCACAATGTATTATCTCAAAAAATGTTGGTTCACTGAAAAATAGGGTCGATAGATTCCAACAGGGCTTTTTTCCTTACTCACCCTATAATATGAGCGTTATTAATGGTAAAAATGAGTGAAAACATTAGATTAGCTAGTTTTCAACAACGTTTTAAGCATATTCATGGCAATATGAGACTAGTTTTGGTGAAAAAGGGATCTGGATTAAGCCTTCCTGCAACAAATAAGTAATTTTTGGATAGGCTCATAACAAACAATTTTAAGAAATTTAACCTTTAAATGGTGAGGTGGGGTCTAGGAGACCCCAGCAGCCCTTTAAATTTCTGTGAATCCCCTTCCCCTCATGCTAACATCTTGTCCCCACCTGACATTTCCTGTCTCAACATGCTCTCACTGTAACTCACTTTTCCAGTCAGTTTCCTTCGTGTGTTTGGTCAGGAAAGACGTCTTGGGGTCCCACAGACCCCACCTCACTGCTAGTGTTCGGATTTTTTCAAATATAGTTTTTTCTAATATTCTGGTATAAATGTCGCGCGAACGGGTAATCTTTCGAAGTGATGATCCACAGTTTGCTAGATTAATTTTGGAGGAGCTCAACAGACCACTGGGTGATGAGTTGCCTATTTCTGATTTGGAAGACAGTGACAATGATGGTGGAGATGCAGATTTTGTTCTGAGTGATCATCAATCTGATTCGGAACAGAGTGAGGTGAGTGATAGTGAATCTACCGATGAGTATGGTGAGAGTGTGCCTCGTGATGTTTACAGAGGGAAAGGTAAAAACAGAATTCCGTATGTTTGGGGAAAACAAAAACCAAGACACAGAGGTAGGGCACCTGCCCATAATATAGTGAGTCATTTACCAGGATTGCAGAACGAAGCCAGAGCACTATCTCCAGGAGATATAAATCCTCTAGTGATGTGGGAACTTCTAATGCCCAATACTATGTTAGAAAAAATTGTGAATTTCACAAATACTCAATTAGAAGCATATAGAAGTAATTTCCAAGACCCGAACCGTACTGACTTACGCAATGTAGACCTGGTTGAGATGCGGGCTTATCTAGGTCTACTTTTGCTTTCTAGTTATCTAAATCCGGAAGAGAAAGCATGAGTTCCCTTTTTTCGGACGACGGGCACGGAAGGGACATTTTTAGATGCACCATGTCAATGAAAAGATTTTTTATATTGACGGTGTGTATTAGATTCGATGATAAAAATACTCGAGAAGCACGGAAACAAGAGGATCCAACTGCAGCTGTAAATGAAGTGTGGGCTGAATTTCTTCTCAATTCCCAGCGGATGTATTGCATAAGCCAAAATGCCTGCGTCGATGAAATGCTCGTCCCCTTTCGCGGAAGATGCAAATTTCGCGTGTACATGCCTAATAAGCCGGCAAAGTATGGCTTGAAAGTTTTATGCCTTACAGATGCTCGGAACTCATATCTTTTCAATGCGTATTTATATGGAGGAAAAAATTCAGATAGCATTGGCCTAACACATGAAGAAAAAAAATTATCTATCCCCACACAGTCAGTTGTCCGTCTTGTAAAACCCATAGAAAAATCGAACAGAAATGTTACATGTGACAATTGGTTTATGTCTATGGAACTCCTAAATCAACTAAAAAATAGAGGCCTAACAGTTCTTGGAACTCTAAGGAAAAATAAACCCGAAATTCCGAAAGAATTTTTACCCAATCGGGGGAGAGCACCTGGAAGCAGCTTATTCGGATTCACTAACGCAGCCACTTTAGTGTCCTACGTCCCCAAGAAAAATAAGGCTGTGATTCTTCTAAGCTCCTGCCATCACGATGATAAGTGTGACGAAGTTTCAGGTAAACCGGAAATGATAATTGATTACAATTCCTTCAAAGGAGGAGTTGATAACCTCGATAAAAAATGTGCAATATATTCTTGCAATAGAAGAACACGGCGGTGGACTTTGGCATTATTCTTTGCTTTATTAGATATTAGCGCAAATAATGCCTATGTTTTGTACTCTGACAGTCGGGAACGGAGTCAAATGAATCGTTTTTGTTTTATTAAAAAACTCGGCTGTTTTTTGATAAAGGAACATTTGGAGAGAAGAGCAGTAAATCTCAGACTTCCCCGTGAGCTTCGTCAAAAAATCCAAGCAATATCAGGAATAAAACCGGAAGATCCTGTTCAACACGGGGGCCCACCGAAGAAGAAGAGATGCTACACTTGTCCCAGAAACAAAGACAGGAAGACAGCAAATTTTTGTGTTAAGTGCAACCAAAATATTTGTGGAGAATGTTCGCATGCCATATGCAAAAACTGTGTGTAGGCATCGAGTGCTTTTTTTTCTCTCTCCCTCTCTTTCTTTATATTGTATTTATCATTTGTCTTTCTTTACATGTCTATTTCTTCTATATTGTAGGCTTTCTCTTTTTAATTCAATTTTTGTCATTTTTACACCAGTATATATTAAAAAAAAGAAAATTGTGAGGAACCTCAATTTGCCTTCCGTAAAAATTTATTGCTTGGATGTCATTGAGCATATTTCATAAAATATTAATCTAATCTATTTTATTCATAATTTCCTTTTTCATGGGTATAGTAAGCTGACACAAAATTCATTTATTATTTTATAATTCATGTTTTGGCAATTGTTACTAAATAAATTGTAGAAGAAAGATTAAATATAAAGTAAATTTATTAGTGTCAATTATTTATTATTAATTTTATATTATTTTAAATTTAACCAGTTTCTTATGGTATTGGGTTGCAAGAACACGTATTAAAAGGTTAATGGCCTATAAAAAAAATTTGGGCGTATATAACAAAGGAATTAAGTCTGGGGTCCCCTAGACCCCACCTCACCACTTGTGATTGTAAACTTCACCTCACTAGTTAAAGGTTAAGAACTAGCAATTTTCTTTCGACATCTTTCTTATCGACATGAAAGAGAATGATAGTAGATGAAGGGTGAAAGGGAGTATAAACTTGGACAGAATAGAGCAGTAGTTCCAGAAAATGACACCGGCCATTGTATTTTAGGCCTTGTGGCCTGACAGCACTTTATACTTTCTCGCAGAACGACAGTGCCTGACTTTGATCTTACACACTATGGGTTAGCCTGATTGCATCAAGATTCATTAAACACAAGAATATTCCAATTTCTTTTCAAGAAGTTATTGGTTAACTTCTTTTCTAATTGAATATCTCTGGAAAGAATTTTATAATATGACACTTCAAAATGTCACTTTAATAAATAAATTCAACCTGTTTCGGTAGCTGCATAGTATAAGGCGTCAATCTCGCAATAGCCTAGACTATCAATGACAGGGATATCGGGGTGTACTAAGGGTGTCTTTTACAAAATTGTTTTTATTCTTTTTCCAAGCAAATGCGAGTACATTATTATTATTAGCACCACGTCCTATTACCCGTTCAGGTTATACGCACTAATGTGTAATGGTAGGGTGATTGTGAGATGAAATGGAGGACCTACAGTTTAACGTGGGATCCGAACCACGGTGGAGGTCTGGCATTCCTCACATTCACAAGATGTCTTGTCAGAGGTGAAGGAAGGGTTTGGTAATCAGATAAATCTGTGCTGGGATCAAGGATTGAACCCTGAACCCCAGCACAAAAGTCAGACACCTTACCCCTAAACCACCAGGTAAATAGGTTACACTTCCTTTAAATATAGCCTTCTTAACCCCTAAAACTATCAACGTAATTAGTACCTAAGCGTATAAACCGAGCGGGTAGTAAGACGCAGTGTTTAAAAAAACTTGATAAGATTCACTGTGCGCGCTTGTTTGGATTTGACCTTTTATATATATTATATAATATAAATATATATATATATATATATATATATATATATAATATATATTATATATATATTATTTGTGTGGTTTCATAAAATGCATCTTTAACTCCACTAGAACTAGCAGGTCCTTATAAAGTCTGTGAGAGGTGCGGTGGGTGAATTTTAAGAGAAGCGGTCTCTTTAGAAGGGCAATAATTCACTCAGAATAATAATACACTCTCACAACGGCTCTAGAAGGCCGCCATACTTCTCTTAAAGTGGATTAACTATGACGGAAGAGGGAGTTAAAGGAACCCCAGACACCCAACCCTAATGTCACGGTTTGTCGTGTCCGGGTGTTATTGTAAGTCGAGTTTAAAGACACGTCAACACCAAAGTGAAAATTAGAGTCATAACACAAATAAAAGGTAGAAAGTAGTAACATAAAATAAGACTGACGAGAGATAAGAAAAAAATACAGTGAAGCTAAAGCTATGACTAGGGCATGGCTGCGTAAGAGTAGGAAGTAACCGTTTATACAGGTAGAGTTACTAATATGTTATTTTACGGGACAGTCACTCTAAAATCACTGCTGGGTAACGAAGGAAACAGCTGCCATTTAAAGTATGAATAATACACTTCAATTTTGCTCCTAAGGTCGATCATGTAGATATTTAAAGGTGATTTCCAGTGAATCCCTTAAGAATATATTTTATTACTCTATACTTAGATAATATAATATATATATATATATATATTGGAAAAATAATGTCCCGCACAACTTAAAATACACCTTTACCTAATTGCAGGCTTAGAGCGTTGCTTTCTTCCATCTTGATTAGTTTGGAATGTACAAGGTATTTGTATTGTTGGCAGCACAAAAACCACATCGGAGTCACCGTTGGCTGGGATATCAAAGATAAACTATTAGTGACAGGTGATATCCACACGTCCATCACAGACTCTTCCTTAAATTATGTGTGAAGAATGCCCCTGTGTACCGGATGATTCCTGTATAGCTCAGTGTTAGAGCAATGGCGTTCTATGCCAAAGGTCCAAGTTTAGATTCTGTGTTCTAGGTGTCATTTTTAAATGTTTTTGAATATTATACCGATACAGCTGATTTAGGTAATTATAATCATTATACCCAAGGCTACGCATTTTATATATATAATTTTTATTTTTGTATAATTTGTTTCGTTATTTTCCTTACTCCACTACAGGTAATCACTTCGGACGACGTCCCTCACAATATAAATTTAAAATTAATCTCTCCATACCCTAGTTTCAGTCCACTCTAGAATAGGGTGTAAGGAAGGGTGTTTACAATATTTTAAAACGGAAGAAAGCAACGTTATCTAATTAAGTATAATCTCTCTCTCTCTCTCTCTATATATATATATATATATATTATATATATATATATATATTATATTATGATATATATACATTATATATACATAATATATACAATACATATATATATACTATGCACACACATGTATACGAAATAATATAATAACGAAACCAATTATACAAAAATAATAAACTAAGTAAATGCTTTTGAAGATTTGGCAGCGCATAAACGCCCTAGGATGTCAGGAACTAAACTCTTTTTTTTACTTATAGAAAACATTTCAAATGTTGTTACAACTTAGATCAAGCCTCGTGTGGGACGCGGAAACCATTCGTCTCTGCGTTGCGGTCAGTTATATTTACATTAGCGATCGTTGTTTTGGAACAATCCTTTATCACGGCCCAAGGTGTTGAGTTGTTACCCAGGAAGCGTTGGACTCGGATGACGGGAATAGTATTTAGGGAACGCGACTGGTCCGCTGGAAGGCAAACATAACCTAAATACTAAAAAAGAAAAACCCACCTTTATTGAGCCAAGGACGACCTGGTCTGGAGTAACGAGGGACACTGGCGACTGCTAAACAAATTACGTTATGGACTATCCTATCAATCTAATTGCTTGTCTAGATAATTAATAGCAACATGACAAGTTTGTGATTAATTACTATAAATACCGCAACCAGTTGCTATGTATGAGCTGTAAAGGAAAATTTTGAACAGTTAAGCTTGTTTATATATACTACGTAGCTTCGTATTCACAATCATTAACTGATGACTGAGCTTTTTGACTATTACAATCTTGGTCACACACTACCTATGCATCATCATGTGATGTGTCAACCTATGAGAAAGAATGATTCACTTAGTTAAATTCATTTAAAGGACCCAGTTTAAAATAAATTATTTAGTCACCGTCAACATTTTCATAATTTAGTTACTTTTAACAAAAAAGTATATAGTTATTATTATTATTATTATTATTATTATTATTATTATTATTATTATTATTATTTGTTGAGGATAGCAATAGAATGGACCTGTGAGAGATAGGGTGTAATGAGGTGGACTGGATAGAACTTGCTAAATATTGGGATATGATTTATGGCGTACTTTAGGAAGTGCGGCAATGAACTGTCACGTTCCTGATGCCATAGATTAAGTACAGTAGCCTCATGGCTTCTTTGGTGCTGATTGACAGCTGCTAAACACATGTTTTTGCAGATCATCTGGTTCGGCGTAGGGATACGTAATTTGGTCTGGTAACTTTTGAAAACTGTCAGTCAGCACCAAAGAAGCCATGGGACTACTGTAGGTAATCATAGTTGGGTGATTAAAGGCGTGGTTAATTAATGTATGAGACCATTGCGTTGCGCGTTTCACACTCTCTCCTGACGAGTTCCGATAGAATGAAACCTAGGTCAGGGGATTGGGCTGTAACGATCGATTTTTTTTCAGGGGGGGGGGGGGGGGGCATTACTTCTTTGTCCATTGGCAGAAATATAAAGTATGAACTGTGTTCTTTTTTTTCATTGTAGCATCCATATTGTGTCCGTTGCCTTTTATCTGTTTCCATTTAGCTTTTCTGTACCTTCTTCCAAATACGAATATCGTTCTTGTTCTGATTTGTTTTGTTTCACGACACAAAACAATAGTTTTAATATATCCATCTTGATATTAATCTTAAAGAACTAATTATTCACTCTAAAATAATGTTGATACAGTGGCGTAGCTGGGCTTAGTGTCACCCAGTGCGGTAGCTCATGGTGTCACACCCATGGACCTACTCATGTACCAAACCATACAGAATTATTTTTAATTTTATTGCTGTTCCTCGTAAATAGTAATTCCCGTATATCACTGAAAGTAATGATAATAGTACTGGCATAAACAACTTTCCTAATTGTACACCTTTAAGTTACAATATCAGATGAATAACTGAGCTATATTTACATTTATCATAGTTGCATGTGATCAAAGGGAATATCCGGTAAGAAAACAATATAGAACGAAGTAAAAACGTTTAAGAACTACATCAAAATTGTGTTCATTCTAACTTATTAAACTTTACTGTTACATAAAATACATTAATGGATTAGGTTTGCATAATCAATTGCGGACCAAATATGGTAGAAGTTGTAGACAATAGCATGTTGCAATATATTCAAAATGTTGTAGTTATAATACCAGGAAATTGGTCAAAATCAGCGACTGAAAAAATACCGGCATCAACGAAAACAGCATATGCTTGTGGCGCGTGCAGACGAAATCCAAGGCTTCATTGTAATTGGGTTATAAAGACAACTCTTACAGGAGTGCATGCGCATTAAAAGGTTCAAAAAGTAAATTATCATAAAATTGTCCTTGTAGGTATATTAATACAGCAGGACTACATGTAAGCTGTGATTACGAAAAATGTTTTTGTGGCTATAGCTAACTACAGGAATTTTTTGAATAGTAACTTTATGACGATACACTAAATATTTTCCGGATATACAGTCATTTTTTGTTTGATGGTGACACCCAGTGCGGTGACGTCACTGTGTTGATATCTGTATTTGTATCTATGTCGCAAAGCATCATAGCCCAATATATACTTTTCATGATGGATTAAATAGCCAAACCATTATATTTGCTAGTTACGGTTATAGCCGCATTTAATGATGGAAGAATGCCGCTGAGAATCGGAACTATCCCTGGATACCTAAGTGATAGAACATTGGCAGGATAAACCAAAGGTCCTGGGTTTTATACACGTGCCCAGGTGTCATTGTCAATAATCAACTATAATAAGTAAATTATTTATCAAATAACATATATTTTTGCAAGAATGCGAATTGCTGCGCCACTCCAAGCAGAATCTGCTCTTAATATTCGGTGAGCATGTGAATATAGCTTTATACCTGCTATAGGCATGATTGCTGTTGATGGGGTCGCGGTTCAAACCTGGTCTGGTGCACAGCACCTGTATTTATTACGAGTTTTCACACTTTATTTCTATGCTAATGTGTTATTATTATTACTATTATTAATATTTATTGTTTTTATTCTACTACGGATGATAATCTGGCTGTAGATAATTTTACCAAGTTAGTCCAAAGGAAAATCAAAACGAATATTCCTCAAATTACCATTCTTAATTCATCCAAATATCCTAATTGGTTTTCTTCTACACTAAAATACTATATTAGGAAAAAAAACCCATCTTTTTCAAAAAGTTTACAGTAACAAATAATAGTGTATTCTATTCACATTTTTCTCACGTTCGTAAATTAGTTAAAACTACTTTGATTATAGACAGAGCCAACTGGATGAACTCAATGGAAAATAGTATTAAATGCAAACCTAAAGATTTTTGGAAATTTGTTAAAAATAATCGTATGAATAAAGTTATCCCATCCAACCTAGAAATTAATGGCAAGTCTATAGTGGATCCTGTATTAATTGCTAATGAGTTTGGGACATACTTTCATTCGTTTATAATTCAGCTATTCCTGTCTTACCTTGCCCCGTTATTGAAAAGAGCGCGCCCTTGTATCCTTGCCACATCACACCCTTGGATGTTGCTAATGCTATAAAAAATTGAGTTCTTCTAGATGTGCCGGGACAGATGAAATTCAAAGTTTTATTGTTAAAGGCTGTGCCAGCATTTTCAGCCCTTTGTTAGCTTATATCTTTAACATTAGCCTATCAAAATCAAATGAAACTTTTCCTCTTACATGGAAACAATCTGTTGTCATACCTATTTATAAAAAAAAGGGGTAAAAACAAATGTTTGTAATTATGGACCAATTTCTCTCTTAAACACTTTCTCCGAAGTATTCGAGAAAATCATACATGAGTATACTTTCCACCACCTTAAAAATAAACTTTCAGATAATCAACATGGCTTTATAAAAACAAATCTACGTCACTAATTTAGTAGAATTTCTTGGGCATGTTGCCCCTCAAGTCTCTGCCCAAATCAGATTGATACTATTTATTTTGACCAAAGTAAGGCATTTGATTTATGTCAGCATAATATTATTCTCTCTAAACTTGGTAATTTTGGACTTTCTCACTCTTATGTAAATTGGTTCAGCAGTTATTTGCATGAAAGATCATTCATAATTAAAATTGATTCACACACCTCTAATACATTTTTAGCACCCTGTGGCATACCCAGGGGTCTTATTTAGGTCTCTTCTCTTTAATGTGTTTATTGATAGCATTGGTAAATATTTGAACTCATCTAGTTATTACTCTTTGCTATGATGTAAAATTATTTAAAACTATCAAATCAATTGCAGATTGTATAGATTTACAAAATGATGTAAATGGTATTTTACAATGGTCTTTGTAAAATGGAATGTCTATCAATAAATCAAAGACCAAATCTATATCTTTTACTTGGAAAACTAATCCTTTCTTTTTTACTTATAAATTGGGCATGAAACATAGTTCGCACACTTTGATATCAATGATCTTGGTGTTCTCTTGGATAACAAACTTTATTTCCACTATCATGTTGACATGTAATTTCCCAGTCATTAAAATTACTTGGACTTATTAAATTTATTATATCATCATTTAAAAAAGTTGATGTTTTTTATGTCTGTACTAGACCCTGGTTAGATCTAAGTTAGAATATGCTACTGTTGCTTGGAATTCCATTCCTTAACTGACTCTCTTAGGTTAGAAAACGTTCAAAGAAAATTTGTCGCTGCGTGCTATGATAAATACTTTAGTAACCGGATTTATTATGATTATGACAGAATTCGAAACCTATTAGGGCCCCAAACTCTCTTCTCGCGTAGACTTTTTGTGATTCCCTTTTTGTTTTTAATATTTTCAATAACAAAATTTCTTGCAAATTTGCCCTTGATCATGTAGGCGTTCATATCCCTTCTCGGGCTTCTCATAATCCAAAATTATTTTTACTCGATAGCTCTTATAAGGTAAGCCCTATAGGTCGTTGTATCCATAGCGCAATTATAGATTTGTCCGAATTCGACTTTTATCATAAAAGAAAACTAAACTCAGAGAGTTATTTAAGGTTATCCCATATCAATAATTTATCATGTAGAGGTTCTGCCTATATTATTTAAACTTACAATATTCTGATCTATTTTTGCATAATGTTACTGCTTAATATTTAGTTATTTGTTTTTAATGTTACTTTTTATTCTTATTATCATTAACTTTTTTGATCTCGTAACCATTCATCAGTATATAACATTATTTAGCCATTTTTTGTCTATCATTTTTTCTTGTGTAAATATATGTATTGTAATGTAATTATGTGTGTACTTTTCAGTGCTGGCCTGTTATAGGTTTACGACTGTTGGCCAGCACTATAATAAAGTAAATTGAATTGAAATTGAAATTATTATTATTATTATTATTATTATATTATTATTTTAGCACCGCACCTTTCTAACCGTTCGGGTTATACGCACTTACGCTAATGTGTAAGTGGTAGGGTGATTATGAGATGAAATGGAGGACTACAGTTTAACGTGGAATCCGAACACAGTGGAGGCCTGGCATTCCCCACATTCACAAGATGTCTTGTCAGAGGTGAAGGAAGGGTTTGGTAATCAGATAAATCTGTGCCGGGACCGAGGATTGAACCCCGGACCCCCAGCACAGAAGTCTGACACCTTACCCCTAGAGCGCCAGGTCACCCATTACGCTAATGTGGATACATTACATATACATAACCTTCCTGGTCCTTACATCTTATATTAGGCCAGCAATAATCCTTGTGTTAAACGTTTTAATAACACTTCAGTTTGACCCACTCCGTGTTCTTTGGTCAGAGTTCCTGTCTACAGATCCAGAGAAATCAGGTTCAATCACCAGTGCTTCCAGATTTTTCTGTGAAGCATTTGGTCTGAAACGGAATCAGCTCAGCCTCGTGAGAACAATATTGAGGAGCTACTTGCTAAATAAGTAGTGGCTTCGCTCTAGAAAAAAGAGATTAACGTCTGAAGGGTTCATTGTGGTGACCACATGAAACCCTCTATCTGAAAATGTTGGGACTATCTTCGTCAACATGCAGGGGTCGCTCGGTTGGTATAGCTCGCTTGCGGGCTGACACTGTGAAGTTTTTTTAACCACGTCAGTTTATATGAAAAGACCAGGCCTCCACCGTGGTTCGGATTCCACGTTAAACTGTAGGTCCTTCATTTCATCTCACAATCACCATACCATTTACACATTAGCGTAAGTGCGTATAACTCGAACGGGTAGTAAGACGCGGTGCTAATAATAATAATATATGAAAAGATTAATGTGAAATACCATAAACATTATTTTGTTTATTACGTTTTAATCGGCAACTTTTACTAATATATTTAAACAGTTCTTTAATAAAAAAATTTATTATGTAAGCACGCGACCTACAAACAGACTTAATTCTAGAACAACATAATGTCTAGTCCCTGGGTCATCAAATTCATCACTGGTAAATAATTGAGGTGATTTGTTTGCTTACAAACGTATTAGTCTTCATAGCATCATGCCCCCAAACAGTCGCCGCAAATTTAAAACAACAAATGCCATAAGTTATCGTGGACTAAACAATGTGACAGTTTACAATCCATCCGTGGAGTCCTATTTTTAATCGCGGTGAAAGCTTTTTATTATTATTATTGCGTCTGCTAGACGCCACTATAGCAAATCAAGAATTGGCTTGGTGCGCGCACCGCCCGATGCCAGCAATAATAATAATTGCATCACACTCAACAAGCTATAAATAATGGCACCCAATTAGAAAACCATGTCATAGATTCCTTTACATACTGCGTGCATGCCCCTCTACCCCCCCCCACCCGTCCTCATTCCAGCCCCCTCCCCCGCCTTAAAAACAGCGCTGGTCTAATAAGGGAGTGTATGTAAAATATACCAGTGCAACCAAACCTATTAGTAATGACATCAATTCAATTATTTATGTCCGTGAAATTGTGGCACGTTAAAATTATTTATACCTGCTTCGGTGGCGGATGGTCTAAGGCGTCACTCTCATGTTAAACTAGACTGCCGATGACGGGGAGATCGAGGTTCGAATATTGTTCGGGTGTACTGAGGTTTTTTTTTTACATAGCGGGTTTTCCTACTCTCCCTCCAGCAAAATGCAAGTACATTTTTTCTAGATTCAATCTTTCTCATCCATAGCTCATTAGCCTAATAAGTAGATATGAGTATAACCTGAACAAACAGTAAGACATTATGTATCTCCTCTCTCTTCCTCCCACTGTGTCCACTTACTAACGTCTGGGTTATTAGCCTAATAAGTAGATATGAGTTATAACCTGAACAAACAGTAAGACATTATGTATTCCTTCTCTTCCTCCCCACTGTGCTCCATCTTACTAATCGTCTGGGTTATTAGCCTAATAAGTAGATATGAGTATAACCTGAACAAACAGTAAGACATTATGTATCCCTCTCTTCCTCCCCACTGTGCTCCACTTACTAATCGTCTGGGTTATTAGCCTAATAAGTAGATATGAGTATAACCTGAAAAACAGTAAGAATTATGTATCTCCTCTCTCTTCCTCCCCACTGTGCTCCACTTACTAATCGTCTGGGTTATTAGCCTAATAAGTAGATATGAGTATAACTGAACAACAGTAAGACATTATGTATCCCCTCTCTCTTCCTCCCCACTGTGCTCACTTACTAATCGTCTGGGTTATTAGCCTAATAAGTAGATATGAGTATAACCTGAACAAACAGTAAGACATTATGTATCCCCTCTCTCTTCCTCCCACTGTGCTCCACTTACTAATCGTCTGGGTTATTAGCCTAATAAGTAGATATGAGTATAACCTGAAAAACAGTAAGACATTATGTATCTCCTCTCTCTTCCCCCACTGTGCTCCACTTACTAATCGTCTGGGTTATTAGCCTAATAAGTAGATATGAGTATAACCTGAACAAACAGTAAGACATTATGTATCCCCTCTCTCTTCCTCCCCACTGTGCTCCACTTACTAACGTCTGGTTATTAGCCTAATAAGTAGTATGAGTATAACCTGAACAAACAGTAAACATTATGTATCCCTCTCTCTTCCATCCCACTGTGCTCCACTTATATACGTCTGGTTATTAGCCTAATAAGTAGATATGAGTATACTGACAACATAAGACATTATGTATCTTTTCTTCCCCCACTTGCTCATTTATAATCTCTGGGTTATTAGCCAATAAGTAGATAGAGTATAACTGAACAAACAGTAGACATTATGTATCCCTCTCTCTTCCTCCCACTGTGCTCACTTACTATCGTCTGGGTTATTAGCTAATAAGTAGATATGAGTATAACCTGAACAAACAGTAAGACATTATGTATCCTCTCTCTTCTCCCACTGTGCTCACTTACTAATCGTCTGGGTTATTAGCCTATAAGTAGAAGAGTATACTGAACAAACGTAAGATTATGTATCCTCTCTCTTCCCCACTGTGCTCATTACTAATCGTCTGGGTATTAGCCTAATAGTAGATATGAGTATACGAACAACGTAAGACATTATGTATCCCTCTCTCTTCTCCACTGTGCTCACTTACTAATCGTCTGGGTTATTAGCTAATAGTAGATATGAGTATACCTGAAAACAGTAAGACATTATGTTCTCTCTCTTCCTCCCCACTGTGCTCCACTTTACTAATCGTCTGGGTTATTAGCCTAATAAGTAGTATGAGTATAACCTGAACAAACAGTAAGACATTTGTATCTCCTCTCTCTTCCTCCCACTGTGCTCCACTTATAATGTCTGGGTTATTAGCCTAATAAGTAGATATGAGTATAACCTGAACAAACAGTAAGACATTATGTATCTCCTCTCTCTTCCTCCCACTGTGCTCCACTTACTAATCGTCTGGGTTATTAGCCTAATAAGTAGATATGAGTATAAACCTGAACAAACAGTAAGACATTATGTATCTCCTCTCTCTTCCTCCCCACTGTGCTCCACTTACTAATCGTCTGGGTTATTAGCCTAATAAGTAGATATGAGTATAACCTGAACAAACAGTAAGACATTATGTATCTCCTCTCTCTTTCCCCCACTGTGCTCCACTTACTAATCGTCTGGGTTATTAGCCTAATAAGTAGATATGAGTATAACCTGAACAAACAGTAAGACATTATGTATCTCCTCTCTCTTCCTCCCATGTTATAACCTGACAAACAGTAAGAATTATGTATCCTCTCTCTTCCTCCCCACTGTGCTCCACTTACTAATCGTCTGGGTTATTAGCCTAATAAGTAGATATGAGTATAACCTGAACAAACAGTAAGACATTATGTATCCCTCTCTCTCTCCCACTTTTTTTTTTTTTTTTTTTTTTTTTTTTTTTTTTTTTTTTTTTTTTTTTTTTTTTTTTTTTTTTTTTTTTTTTTTTTTTTTTTTTTTTTTTTTTTTTTTTTTTTTTTTTTTTTTTTTTTTTTTTTATAACAACAAACGTAAGACATTATGTATCCCTCTTCTTCCCCCATGTGCTCCACTTACTAAGTCTGGGTTATTAGCCTATAAGTAGATATGAGTATAACCTGAACAAACAGTAAGACATTATGTATCTCCTCTCTCTTCTCATGTGCTCTTACATCGTTGGTTTGCCTATATAGATTTATACTGAACAAATACTATTCCTCTCTTCTCCCCTTCCACTTATGTGGGTATACCTAATATATTATAATGAACAAACAGAAGACATTATGTTCCTCTCTCTTCCCCCACTGTTCCTACTAATCGTTGGTATAGCTAATAAGTAGATTAGTATAAGAACAACAGTAAGACATTAGTATCCCTCTCTCTCTCCCCCACTGTGCTCCACTTACTAATGTCTGGTATTAGCTAATAAGTAGTTGAGTATAACCTGAACAAACAGTAAGACATTATGTATCCCTCTCTCTTCCCCACTGTGCTCCACTTATAATCGTCTGGGTTATTAGCCTAATAAGTAGATATGAGTATAACTGAACAAACAGTAAGACATTATGTTCCTCTCTCTTCCTCCCACTGTGCTCCACTTATAATCGTCTGGTTATTAGCCTAATAATAGATATGATATAACTGAACAAACAGTAAGACATTATGTATCCTCCTCTTCCCCCCACTGTGCTCACTTACTAATCGTTGGTTATTGCCTATAAGTAGATATGAGTAACTGAACAAACAGTAAGACATTTGTATCCCTCTCTCTTCTCCCACTGTGCTCACTTACTAATCGTTGGGTTATTAGCTAATAGTAGATAGGTTAACTGAACAAACAGTAAGACATTATGTATCCTCTTCTTCTCCCACTGTGCTCCACTTATAATCGTCTGGTTATTAGCCTAATAAGTAGATATGATATAACCGAACAAACAGTAAGACATTATGTATCCCTCTCTCTTTGACAAACGAGAATTGTCTCCTCCCCACTTCTCCATTATGTTGGTATTGCCATATAAAGGTACTGAACAAACATAAGCATAGATCCCCTCCTCTCCACTGTGTATTACATCGTCGGGTATTGCTAATAGAGATGAGTAACTGAACACAGTAAGACATATGTATCCTTCTCTTCTCCCTTGCTCCTACTATTGTTATAGCTTAATATGTACGAAAACAGTAGACATTAGTATCCTCTCTCTCTCCATGTGCTCATTATGTTGGTATAGCCTATAATGATATGAGATACTGAACAAACGTAACTTATTACCTTTTTCCCCATGCTCACTACTACGTGGGTATGCTATAAGTAATGGTATACGAACAACAGTAAAATTATCCTTCTCTCCATGTCTCATTACATCGTCTGGGTTATCTAAAAGTAGATATGAGTTAACTGAACAAACAGTAACATTGTATCCTTCTCTGAACAACAGTAAGACATTGTATCCCTCTCTCTTCTCCACTTCCACTTATATGTTGGGTTATGCCTATATGATTGATACCTGAACACATAAGCTTGTATCTCTCCTCCCCACGCCCTCTAATGTGTATTAGCTTAAGTAGTTGAGTAAACTGAACAAACTAACATTGTTCCTCTTTCCCATGTGCTCCCTTATCGTTGGTTATTAGCTAATAGTAGTAGAGTTACCTACAACTAAGAATTTGTCCTCTCTTCTCCCATGTGCTCATATATCGTTGTTATGCTATAATATATGAATAACTGACAAACAGTAGACATTATGTTCCTTTTTCCTCCACTGTCTACTTAATGTCTGGTATTAGCTAATATAGATTAGTAACTGAACAAACAGTAGATTATTATCCTCTCTTCCCACTGTGCTCCCTATAATGTGGGTTTTGCTAATAAGTGATATGGTATACGAACAACAGTAAGAATTGTATCTCTCTTCTCCATTCCTTATTCTTTATTAGCCAGTAGTATGTATACTAAAATCTACCTCTTTCCCACTGTTCTACTATCTTGGGTTAGCCAATAAGTAGATGATTACGAACAACAAAGAATTAGTATCCTTTCCCATTGTCCATATAACTGTTCCTAAATATGTACTAAAAATGCTTACCCCCTTCTCCCTGTGTCACTTCTAATGTGTTTTACATAATAGTATATCCTAACGTAGCTATTACCTTTTCTCCAGTTCACTTATAACTGGTTATTACCAATAAGTATATGTATACCCTACAAACGTAGACATTGTATTCCTATACTCTACAGTGTCATTACTAACTGGGTTATTACCTATAAAATTGTATCCTACAATACATTAGATTCTGTTCTCACATGTATTAAACTGGGTATACATAGTATTATCTCACCTACAACTAAATTAGTATCCCTTATTCTCCCAATGGTCCACTTAAAATGTGAGTTACCTATATATTTACTACAACTGACTATGTCCTTTTTTCCAGTTACCTATAATGTCTGGTATTAAGCAAATAGTATATATACCTGACACTAACTTTATCCCTTCCTTCTCAGGTCATTACTAATGTTGATTACCATAATAATATATAACTAACAACTAAATTGATTCCTTTCATCCAAGTCATTACATCTGTATTACCTATGATTGATAAACCTGACAAACATAAGCTATTTCTCTCTTCCTCCCATGTAGCATTTTAACGTCTGGTTATTACCTAATAAGTGACATAGTATAACCTGAACAAATAGCTTATGTATCTCTTTTCCTCACTCTCATTAATCGTCTGGTTAGTTCCTAATATAATTATAATCCTGAACAAAAGTAAATATATTATCCTCTTCCCCCACTGCTCACTTATTTTGTATCGCTGGTTATTAGTAATAAGTGAATGATAACTAAAACATATGACTTATATCCTCTCCTCTCCACTGCTCCACTTACTATCGTCTAGTTTGCCTATAAGCTAGTATAATAACCTATAAATTAAACATTATACTCTTCCTCTCCCACTTCTCACTTACTAATGTCGGTCTATTAGCCTCAATAAGTATATGTGATATAACCTAAAAAGTAAGCATTATGTATCCCTTCTCTTCCCCCTATGTCTCCACTTACTAACTCCTGGTTATTAGCCTAATAAGTATATGGTATAACCTAAAAGTAAGACATAGTATCATCCTCTCTCTCTCTCCATGTCTCCTCTTCCTAATATCTGGGTTATTAGCCTAATAGAGAATGAGTAAAACTGAACAAACAGTAAGACATTATGTATCCCCCTTCTTCCTCCCTACTGTGCTCCACTTACTAATCGTCTGGGTTATTAGCCTAATAAGTAGATATGAGTATAACTGAACAAACAGTAAGACATTATGTATCCCCTTCTCTTCCTCCCCACTGTGCTACGTCTTACTAATGTCTGTTATTAGCCTAATAAGTATTGAGTATAACCTGAACAAACAGTAACATTGTATCTCCTCTCTCTTCCTCCCCATTGTGCTCCACGTTTACTAATCGTCTGGGTTTATACCTAATAATAGAATGATATAACCTAACTAAACAGTAAACTTTATCTCTCTCTCACTTCTCCCACTGCTCACTTGCTAATTTGGGTTATTAGCCAATAAGAGATATGAGTATAACCTGAACAAACAGTAAGACATTATGTATCTCCTCTCTCTTCCTCCCCACTGTGCTCCACTTACTAATCGTCTGGGTTATTAGCCTAATAAGTAGATATGAGTATAACCTGAACAAACAGTAAGACATTATGTATCCCCTCTCTCTTCCTCCCCACTGTGCTCCACTTACTAATCGTCTGGGTTATTCAGATATTTACACTCATGGGGGCAGAGATGAGAAAAGTGAAATTTGAATAAGAGCCTAGTGTGACCGCGTTTGAGTGGTGGGAGGGTGGGGATGAATTTAGAACAAAATCCCCCTAGATACCACTGGTAGGAATTTGAACCCCAAGCTACCCATCACCCGGCAAACCAGACCAGCGGAGATGTCTTCGATCCACCTGACCACTGGTTAGGATAGCAATATTCCACTCAGAAAAAATAATTTTAAGGGACACTTGGTTAGAAACCATGTAATATGAGTAAATGCAGCCCAATTTAGATAGAAAGAAACATTTTTGAACAGCTACAAAAGTTACTCAATTAATTCCGATCTATTACAAGACTTGCATTAAAAAAATCACATGAATAAAACTATATTTCTTATATTTTGTGCTTTTGTAAATACACATATTATTAAATATTTAGTTCCTGATTTTTATAGGAGGCTCAATTTCGACGACAAACATTGTTTGAAGGACATTAACATTTGGCATCCTAGAAATATGTCTTATTTGATTTATTAATTAAAAAGGGTTAACCCCCAAAAAATATCAAAAGCTTCCAGTATTACTTCCTTATGGCTTACTTAATTTCACTTTATCCTATTAATTAAACGGACTAATAATGTAAATACAACTGTAATGATTTTATTTCCGCCATTGTGACCACATGAATTTCCAGATTTTAAACAACAAGCTTCATATATATACATCCCTAATAATTCCGTTCCCTTACGGATATTTTTATCCCTAATAACGCCGTTCCCTTACGGATATTTATATCCCTTATATTATTATTATTAGCACCGCGTCTTACTACCCATTCGGGTTATACGCACTTACGCTAATGTGTAGTGGTAGGGTGATTGTGAGATGAAATGAAGGACCTACAGTTTAACGTGGAATCCGAACCACGGTGGAGGCCTGGCATTCCCCACATTCACAAGATGTCTTGTCAGAGGTGAAGGAAGGGTTTGGTAATCAGATAAATCTTTGCCGGGACCGAGGATTGAACCCCGGCCGCCAGCACAGAAGTCTGACACCTTACCCCTAGACCACCAGGCCACCTATATCCCTTATAACGCCGTTCTATTACGGATATTTATATCCCTTATAACGCCGTTCTATTACGGATATTTATATCCCTAATAACGCCGTTCTCTTACGGGGTAGGCAATAAACTGTGCATATAGCTAAAAAAAATCTACTTAATCCCTCCTCATTAACTCTCTCCACACTTCCCTATCATTGCATTCTTTATTCACTTCAACATCCAAACAACGAGTCATGTATGCTCTTTTATTCTTAAAGCTCTTAATCTTTCTCTTTTTCACACATTCGTCTACCATATTTAGCCACATCCTACATAGCTTACCCTTTCATTTTAATCCACATTCCCTACCTTCATATGTTTGCTTCGTCACTCGATCCACACTCATCCTCTCAACATGACCAAACCAACGTAAAACGCTTCAAACCGCATTCCTTCAGCACCCATTCATTACTGACTGTCCATACGAGTTTTCCCCCACTCATTCCTGGGATATCTCATTCCAATCCTATTCACCTTGATCTTGTGTTCATACTGACAAACACACACTTCACACCCATCATACACTGCCATAATTGCATTTACTAATCATGCATCCACACCATATTTTCTCAGAACATTCCATGACATATTCTTACCCGATCGTACGATTTCCCTATATCAACAAACACACAACAACAAACTTTCTTCCTTACTGGCATACATTTCTCAATCACTTGTTTCAATGCAAATATCTGGTCCGTGCAACCTCTACCTTGCATGAAATCCCATTGCACAACCCAAATCTTGTCCTCAGTTTTTTCATGCATCCTCTCAATTAAAACTCTCACAAAAACTTTGCCTGGAATAAGATACTAATGAGTATTTTATCCTCTCAGTCACAGGAACAACCAGTGAACGTTTAGATCTAGCCCGAACAACCATTGAAAGTTTAGATCCAGCCCGAACAATCAGTGAACGTTTGGATCCAGTACTTCTCAAATGTTCTTCTTTAGTAGGCCAACATGCAAATAACTTTGAAACAGAAAGTATTTTTTATTATATTATTCTCTCAGGTTACACACAAACAAAATTTAACTAAGCTAAGCGTGTTAGAAAATGTAAAAGTAAAGAACATGGTAACATAAGAATAATTACACAAAACAACAATTTATAACGCGATACACAACAATGGTTGCAGAAGACAGTTTAGAAGGGGCTAGTGGCCTGTGAAAGTGTGAGTACCGGGCGCACCACCGTGTCCCTCCACGGCCGGAGTATCCGGTTGCTGCTTGTACACCCCAGAGTATCTAGGGGAGGTGCTGGGCGAGGACTCAGGTCGGCTGTATCCAGGGTATAACTTCCCTCCAGGGGTGAAATTCTCCGCGGCAAGAGCAGTATGTTGGCACAGGTTTGTCGGCCCGTAGTATCCCTCGCTCGGGTGACCTCGTGGAGGTTCGAGGGTGTTGATAGGGGCAGCGTGAGACGCAGGAGACTGAGCTGGCGGACGCAGTTCGGGGCTACTACGCTGCGACAGGAAACACACCTCCTTCGTGTTATCCGTGGCTTGCTTATGCATCACGTGGCTGTGTCCACGAGGAGACATATTGCAAACGTGTCCGGGAATAGAGGAGGTGGCTGTCTGTGGATTGGCATAGTTGTTGGACACAGGTAGAGCTTCAGCTGTCTGTGGAGGGTGGCGTTCTTCCCCTAAGGGTGGGTAGCCGGGTTCGTTCCTCACCTGTAAAGTGTTGGATGATCCAGTGGTTGACTGTTGAAAACCATCCCCTGAGGAGGCTTGATCATAATGCCTCATATGATGAGTCACTGGGTCGTACACACCTCTTGGAGAGGTAAGAGTAGTCATTCCTTGGTAGTGTTGATTGTTTGTCACAGGGGACATAATATTTGAACCTCCATGATAGTGATGATCGTTTGATACTAGAGGTGCAGTGTTTGATCCACCATGATGGTGATGATCGTTTGCCACTAGAGGCACAGTGTTTGATCCGCCATGATAGTAATGATCGTTTGCAGCTAGAGGGGCAATGTTTGATCCACCACGGTAGTGGTGGTCGTTTTCAGTTAGAGGCACAGTGTTTGATCTGCCATAGTAGTGATGATCGTTTGCCATTAGAGTCGCAGTGTTTGATTCACCACGATAATAATGATCACGCTCCTTAAGGGAGTCAGTGTTTAAATCGCTCTGATAGCGTGACGCGTTCGGGTCTTCTCTCGGGGAGATCTGTGAGGTGATATCATGGTAGCGTTGATCTTTAGCCACAAGAGAAGCAGTATTTGAACCACCATGGTAGTGTTGACCGTTCTCTGCCATTGGTGCAGTGTTTGAACCACCATGGTAGTGTTGACCGTTCTCTGTCAGTGGTGCAGTGTTTGAACCACCATGGTAGTGCTGCATTTGGGTGTCTCCTCTTGGAGGGTCGTGTCTCTCCATATTTGTAGTGTTATGGTGATGGTAGCCCTCAGGGTTAGTAAAGGAAGCACCCTGATGATCATGGCTATGTGGCAGACAATAGGGTGCATTATGTTGGTTTGGCACTGGGCTGCTATAGATCTGATGTTCGTTTGACGAAGGGTGTGCATAGATTCCTCGATTTTCGGGTGAACTTTCACCCGAGGCTAATAAAGAATTGTTGGTGGGATAGTCATGGGGGTGTTTTCCCATATTTGCCAGTGGTGTCACATAGCCGTAAGGTGCCTCTTGTGGGCTGACATGATCACCTCTCGGTGAACCCTTCAAGACTGGTTCTGTAGTGATGGCAGCTTTAGCGTGATTACTGTGTTCCTGTTGCGGAATCGAAGGGTTGTAGTGGATAGATTTTGGGGCCATCCTATGGGTGTTGACAACGTGACCTTTGGGATATGGCGTACCAATATAGCCTTGCCTCATGTGGCCACAGACATTTGCCTCAGGATGGGCAGCGTACGTTACATGACCCTGCCCACCGCACATTTGTTGGTGGTATTTTTGTAACGGTGGCAAGTCTGAGTTTTGTTTTATCTCAAATTGTTTCTGAGCAGGATTCAGGTTATCATTTTGAGGAACAGCAGCTCGATTTGCGGGAGGCGTCTTCAGATCCATTCTTCTTGTTGGAGGGTATTCCACCATTGATGAATTTGCCGTCGAGTTTTTTAACTTGGCCGTGGCAGTGTTATCTTGTCCAGGCTCCAGCAGGCATTTGGCAAATGTTGCAGCTTGTTTGAAGACCATTCCTTTTATTGCAGCTGCAACCTTTCACCAACATGCCTGCTCGTATCACTCCCGGTTTCTTGTTCACCACATGGAGATTGTTTCCCTAGATAAATAGAAATCACAGTGAGATTTATCACCTACTGGGAAGTCCACCATTAGAATTATAGCTTGGGCTAGGGGAGGGATTGGGGTTGTAACACCCAATCACTCTAACCCCAACCACCGGAAGTCATAAAATGTGTAGGCCTATGAAATGCCTCAATATGGAAATATGAAATGCCTCAAAGCAACATATGGAATTTGTTTATACCTGTTCAGGTTATACGCCTACATGATAATTACTCTAATGTGGTAGAGATGAGAAAGGAAGCATATTATAGGTAATTTACCCGAATTCGCGTGGAAGGAGAGTGAGAAACAATTTGTTTTGAGGAAAAAAACCCTCAGTAAACCCAACCGAGATTTGAACACCGATCTCTCCGTCTTCAGAAGACCAGCTGAACAGGAGAATAATGCCTTAGACCAGCCGGCCATAGAAGAGATTAAAGAATTGTCAAGCTTCGGGGGAGTGAGTGGTCTTCCTTGTCTACAGGTATATTTGAAATAATATCAAACTAGGGTTATACAATAATCTTAACTTAGCCTACAACTGTTGTCACCCCCAAACATCTACTTGGAAGGAGTGGGGGGGGGGATGTAAATTATTTATATTATTATTTCTGCCAGCTATTTTTTTATTTAGAATTTAAAACGTAATTTTAATGTGTTCTAAGGATACTTTTAATATATTTTAAGGTTTACATTATGAATATCAGTCGCAAGCCTGGTATAAAATGTAGCCTATGAATTCTATACATCTTCAGTGCTCTACATTATAGTTTTACTTCTATTGTTTTAAGATTTTATCATAATTATTTGAGAGCTTAGGGGGGGGGGGGGGGCAGATAAATGCCTCAATTGTTTCTTGGCCTCTCTTCCTGTAGATGCAATCGATAAATGTTGCAATTATTATCATTCAATATCTTATTACTGTATTCATTTTACTAAAGAATTTTATTATGTTCAAATATCACAAGTCAACCTTAGTCGGATTCTTTTTTTAGCATCGCGTTTCATTACCCGTTCAAGTACACCTGTGTACTGATTGCTCTAATGTATCAGGTATGAGGAATATTGAAGTTAGATGACGGGGAGCCTCATTTACGTGGAGGGATGGGGGAAAACCATTTAGGAGAAACGACCTTCAGTACACCAACCGGTATCTAGACCTGATCTCACCGTCATCGGCAGTCTAGTCGCTTATTAGAATTACGCCTTAGATCATGAGGCCACCGAAACGGGCTATTTAGATGTATACAGCCTATAAATATACTAAATTGTGCGTGAAAATGCCAAGGGTAGCTATTGTAGGATTTGCGTAGTACCCAAGCCCATGTGTTAGGCTTTACGAGCTAGCATTAGGTAGTATGTAAATAATTTACTAATAAAATCAGGTAATATACACAAAAGTTGGCCCAAATAATAATGGGCCTTTATTTTTGTAATATTAAAAATATAAGAAAAACTACAACTAAATAACTCAAATCTTAATTAATAATAACAATTATTATTATTATTATTATTATTTACGAGCTTGTTATTAATTAAAATACCTTATACATTGTTTCCGACATTTCTGTGATTTATCCAAGATGTTGATATATTTGATTTTGTAAATAATTTCGCACAGACACAAAAAAGAGTTAAAATATAAAATATCTAAAACATGTTGACATTGTTATATTTTATAAGGTCTAGTTTCTAAGCAAACAAACCATGACCTCCTAAAGAGTATTTGCTTGGAGCTACATATATTTTTGAATGAAACTGTAGTTTCTGACTGCAATGCTGGCAACACTGCTATATGGAGGCCATGTTTCATTACAGCTTGAGGTTATTATATTATTATTATTATATTATTATTATTATTATTATTAGTATTATTAGCACCGCGTCTTACTACCCATTCGGGCTATACGCACTTACGCTAATGTGTAATGGTAGGGTGATTGTGAGATGAAATGAAGGACCTACAGTTTAAGTGGAATCCGAACCACGGTGGAGACCTGGCATTCCCTCACATTCACAAGATGTCTTGTCAGAGGTGAAGGAAGGGTTTGGAAATCAGATAAATCTGTGCCGGGACGAGGATATGTACCTAAAACAAAACGGAATGTAATATTTTAGATCAATGAAAACCAATACTGGCACTAGTATGTATGAAACAAAACCAATTTAGAGTAATGATTTTTAAGTTGAATGAATGGCACCAATTCACTTCACTAAGGTTGAAGATGACATAAAAATTTCCAAATAGCTCAATTTTTTTTTTTACTAAGGTATGGTGGAAAACTCAAAATTACACTATTTATATATATAAATACATTAATAAATAACTAAATTTGTCTCGAGTGTTACATATTCTTTTAACATTTTAAACTCCATAATCACTTTTAAATCAAGTATTGATTATTTTCTTCCTTTTAACCAGCGACGACAAACATTGTGTCGACGTTTTAACAGCGATATTCTTTTATTGGTTAAATATATGTTGATATATCAATTCCATTTGTGATTTTTAATTTTAAATACTGGCAAAACTCAAGAGTTTATAACAATGACATAAAATAATATTTTAAAACAACAAACAATTACAACATATAATTTCAATTACGAAAAATACTAAACAAAATGCGGCAACGAAAAAATAGATCCAAGGATACAGAAACGTCATCCCTGTAAACCAAAATATAATAAAAATCAAATTCAAAATAAATAACTTTTTCCGCATTAAAATTAACCTACAGTAGCCCCACGGTTTCTTTGGTACTAAGTGACAGCTGACAGCTGACGGTTTTGAAAAGTTACCAGACCAAATTATTTATCCCTACGCCGAACCATATGAGCCGCACTGTAAGCTGTGAACTGTCAGTCAGCACCAAAGAAGCCATGGGGCTACTGTAACTAAACTAACGTGAAATAGGCTGGACAGGAACAGCTGGACAGTCTCTGCTCTCTTTGGGCGAACTGTGGAACTTTTCCAATCAGCTGATGATACGATGGCTCGGTCAGTATTGCTGAAGGAGAAGGAATTAAGTACAGCCTTTACAAAACCATCCCCGCTTTGACGTAAGTAGGTACAGCTTTGGCTTATGGTGTGTTTAGTAACGGGAAGACCTTGGAGCTTATACACATTTTCTCATTACGTCAACGCACCGCAAAAACCAAGGCAATTTAATTAAGGTGGGTGTCTAAAGGGAGCGAGTAAAAGTCAGTGTTTTTGCAGTTTTTAACGCAACACTTTTTTTTTTGTCTGAAATAATTATAATATTGCTCCAGTAGAAAAATAGAGTTTAATTTTACTCATATGTTGATATCAAAAGTTTTTGAATTTTATTCTTGAGCATAGTGGTTATATGACAACCTTTTTACATTAAGAGAGAAAGTTGTCACTAAATTCCAGGACACCCTTGATACATATTCAGGAACTGTTGATATCATTATGTGAAGAAAATTAAACTCTATTTCCTACTAGAGAGTTATTAGTTGATTGACTTATTTTGACTAAAATAAGTGTTTGTATGAAAACTGAAAAAAAAAACTTACCCTTTCTCACTTCCCATACACTACCACCTTAAGCGTTCTTGTTATGGTCTCCCTGATGTATTTTTTATTTTGAGCTACGTTTTACTACCCATCTGGGCTACACAAACCTCCTGATGGTAGTTAACATAGTAAACATAAACTAAGATTGAAGTAAAAGTGGGAATTGAAAAAATAAACTATATAAATCTAAGTAACAGGTCTTAATTCGTAACCCTGGCTTGAAGCTCAGAATAAGAAACTCTTCTAGTGTTTTGTAATGTAATTGAAACTAATGTTCGATTCTTCACGTTCTGCTTAGAATTATTCAGATTGAGATAACATAATTTTGGAAGAGATGAGGGTGTGTATACCACTCGGATCCCAATTAAAAATAAGCATCATTATTTTCGAGAATATTCTTAACCATAACGTTGAATATACAAGGTGTTTTTTTTGTAAGTTGGCGTGATAGAATATCTTTAAAAAATTGTATTTAAGAAAAAAATGTTTCATACAAAAATGCTTGATTTTAAGATGCTGACAAAATTACATAATTTATGTTTGTTTCAGTGGATGTCTTCAAGTCCAGCTCAAGGTCAACTATTGATTTTCAAATGGGACCCTGTTTTTAATTAAATAATAGTATTCTACGAGAAAAAACAAACAACTGTTGTATGAAACATCTTTCTACCCGAAGCTTATTTTTGATCATATTTAATTAAGCAAAGAAATGCTTATGATCTTTTTGAAACTGTTTTTACTTAAATGTATTGCCTACTAGAATTTGTATAGGGTAGCAAATTTCGATCAAAACTCTCACACAAATTAAAAATAAACGTTCGTTCATAAGGATTAAAATGTAAATAAAATTAGTCTACCTATTGTGTTTATTATGTTGTATTTGTTTACAAAAACATCATACCAATTTCTTTACCGAATTAAATATCAAAAATAGGCCTCGAGTAAAAAAATTGTTTCAGACAAAACTTGCTTGTTTTTCCTTAGAATAATATTCTGCAAAACAAAACACATGGTCCCATTTGAAAAACAATAGTTGACTTTCATATGACCTTGAAAACGTCCACTAAATCATGAATAATTATTTTCTTAAATGCGTTTTTTAAAAGATATTTTGCACTGCCAACTTTAAAAAAAATCCTATATATATTCATACCAATGTGAAATACTTGAGCAAAACTCATAATTTAATAAGAGGTAAAATATTAGTTTATATAAAAATGTTTAAAAAAATTATACCTGTACATGGAAATCGAATCCTAAGCTTTTGGCTTAGCGTGCCAATTCCTCACTGAGATATCCAGAGACATATGCTCAGGTCATTCATGTTTAAGACAGAGTCTGTGATGAACGTGTGAGATCGTAGAAACTTTTATTATTTATTATTATTATTTTATTATTATTATTATTATTAGCACCGAGTCTTACTACCCGTTCGGGTTATACGCACTTACGCTAATGTGTAATGGTAGGGTGATTGTGAGATGAAATGAAGGACCTACAGTTTAACGTGGAATCCGAACCACGGTGGAGGCCTGGCATTCCCCACATTCACAAGAGGTCTTGTCAGAGGTGAAGGAAGGGTTTGGCAATCAGATAAATCTCTTTCCGGGACCAAGGATTGAACCCCGGCCGCCAGCACAGAAGTCTGACACCTTACCCCTAGACCACCAGGTCACCATCGGATACTTAGAGCTATGAGAACCACTCGGGGTCGGCATGAATGCTGCATACTGTTTAAATAACAGTACGTGACTGCATTTTTACATAGCGAAAGAACAGTGGCACATCAAGTCTAAGGTCCCGAATTGTATTCCCACGTACTATCATTTCTAATCTCTATTTAAATTAATATCAAGTTAACTATGTTTTAATAATTAACGCAGTTTTTTTAATAAGGGAAGAAAATTAATTTTAAATTAATTCATGCTAATTTAATTATTAATTATCTTATATTAATATAAAATTAATTTTCTTCTTTTATATAAAAAAGTGCATTAATTTTAATACACTCAGCCGAAATTTCCAAATATCTAAATGGTATCCCAAAATAAATTACTTCTTGCAGGGATATTTCCATTGGGAATATTCATGGGTCTCATCCTCACCCACAACACAAATCAATAAATTGACTTTTTTCTTTCATAGTTTTTAACCTGAAAATTTATAAGTGGACATGGGAATCGAAACCGTGATCTTTAGCTTAGTACGCCAACGCTTTTGCCAATGAGCTATCCATCCCATGCTCAGGGTTATTCTGCACTCAATTATAGCTGACGTTTTTGCACATCCATCACAGACTTTGCCTTAAAATATCAGTGAAGAATAAACCAGAGCACGAGATGAGTCCTGGATAGCTCAGTGGTAAGAATATTGTCGTACGAAGCTAAAGGTTTCAGGTGTAATTTTTAAATAGCTTGGGTTTTTAGTTCATTACATAGTTTTGATCTCAATTAAATTAATATTTTACTGTAATAGTAGTGTTATTTTATAGCTAGTGATATAATCAAAGTTATATTTGCAGATCATATGAATTGACATATGAACATATGAAAGTAAATCAAGTAACTTTTCTAGCTGTCAGATAAGGTTCTTCCTATGAAAATTGGGCAGAGCCTTTAAATAAAAGTACACTCCATTTGTAGTGAATGGTAGAACTCTTACATTGACTGACAACACTATGGCTCTATCTTAACTATGAGCATGAACATAGTGTTATCAAGCAAGGTAAGCTTGCTACCTTTCAGGGTAGATGAAGGGTATATGATCATAACAAATTATTAGTGAACTTTATGAACGTAATTGTACAAAAAATCAATGTATGTGTGAATTGTTTAGTGTCAGCATTATAGCGGAATCGAAATTTTAACCCTTTTAAACCAAATATAGCTCATTCATGCAAAAAAAAAAGAGTGATGTCCACGATTCAAACCATGGGATTACTGACACAGGAAATCTATCATGTTAAACATTGAAGTCCGGGGATGGTGGAACCGGGATAGGAGGTTTTTTTTAATTTCTACCTTGGAATAAATGCCCCCTCCCCTTTCTAGAATACACTTCAAATCCTTTGATATTATCGAATGTGAAGCTGAAAGATGGCCTTAAATCAAATTCCAAATGATGACTTTGAGATGCGGTCAATTTTGAAAAATTTGCCAGAGAAGACCACTTTAAATAGCTTCTAAAGGTTAGTTTTGAAAAAAAAATCAGGTGAGGGGCACTCTAAATAGTCTCTAGAGTCATTTAAATTTCAAAAAATATCTGAGGAAAACTACTCCAAATAACTCTTTGCTGATCGTGGTTAATGGATTGTACCACTTATGCAGTTGTATTATAAATATAAGCTAATTTGTAAGTCACGGCCTAATATTATCAATCTGTTGAGAAAATGCACATTAAATACCTCTAGTAATATTATGAAAATTGAAAAATGACACCCGGAAACGGGAATTGAACTCGAGACTTTTGGTTTAGTACGCCAATGCTCTAACTACTGAGCTATCCACAGGAATCAAGATGGAGTAATCCTCACTAAAAAGCATAAATAATAGATTTGGCTAAAAAAAACAAAAACAAGATGCAAACACAAACAAAATTTCCGGGCGACTCACAATTTATTTGACCAAGGTTTGACAGGACGACATGACAGCTTTTAAAGGATGTTGTGAACACAAGGAATCTACTGGTCTTCATCATTCATAACTTGATGATCTTGCAACTTGCAAATTGATGAGGGCCATCTACTCATTTGTTCACTGAATACGATTCTACTAGCAGTTGTTGAGCCATTCATTTTCTATTACATAGAAGCCGTGATCATTCATTGAGAAGGCTGTTATTGACCTTATTCCTCCATATTTTGTAATACATATGGCTGAGGATTTTATCTAACATAACCATTATCAAGGTTTTTACATCAATGGGTGTTATTGTTGAGAATTATATTTTATTGATCTCACCAAAGCTACATGATTCGATTTGTTACCAAGTAAGTAGATATATGATTATTATTTTCTTTGATCAGTACTTAAATTATTTTAAAATAGTGTTAAAAAGATTTTACTTACTTACAAGGTGTATAGCAACTAAATTTAGTCATCGTTTTGTTTTGTTTAGCATGCAGCTGACGTAACTGATCGATTTGATAACAACATCAAGTGAATAAAACTGGTATCTTGAGTCAGATTTCAATTATTATATTTTTATTAGAAGCATCAGTTTTTAGTAAGAAATATAACTATAGTGTTGATATCTTAGCACTTGTTGCACTCTATGTAGTTCTGTTTGTAAAGAGCACTCCAGTCTCTAACAGAAGGGCTTCCTCCAGTTGAATAACCCTAGGTTTATGTCCTAGCCCTCGTTGCAGTCCTTATAGTGCTGTTTGCAAGGGATACTCCAGTCCCTGACACAAGGAGGTCCTCCAGTTGAAGAACTATTGGTCTTGGTGATATAGGCCTACTAGCCCTCGTTGCAGTCCTTATAGTGCTGTTTGCAAGGATACACCAGTCCCTGACACAAGGAGGGTCCTCCAGTTTGAACTTGTAGCACATGTTGGGCGGTGGGGGTGGTTGAGGAATGCTGGTTTCCACGGTCGTGCACAGCATGGGTACGCAGCAGTCAGGACATTGCTTGATGGTCTGGCCCACCACCCTGCTATATGAGCTGGGTCCTCCCGAGCCATTGCTACCCCCGCCCTCACCTCCACCTCTTACACCACTTGTCTTTCTGGGACCGGGACCTCCGCTCGGCAGACACTGGGGTTCTGGCCTCGTAAGGCATTCTGGGATGCCACAATCACGCCTTCTACAGTCATCTTGGAGACCATTACTCTTCTTGCAGTCGCATCCCGTCAACAGGATACTGCTTCTCAGTTCCCGACTCTTGTATCTGTCCTTTGATGAGTAGTTCGACCTGCATTATTACGGGCACCTTGTCTCTGATCCTAGGGTACACAGAGGAACATATTGCTCAAAATACTCATGAAGTTGGTTGATAAATTCTTATACTCTCCTGAAATGATAGAGCGTCTCTGAAAAAGTGATAAATTGACTAAACAGTTTTAATTTATACTATTGTACGATTAGAACTTAGCAAAATGAAACATTGATTTCAACAGTGGTGGCTCGTGTATAGGCACTGTGGAACTGCAGCATCCCCTATTTACAGTTGATATTATCGATAACATTTAATATAATTAGTCCTTTTTTCTTTAATTCTTTCTTTATTTTTGTAGTACACTATATATTCCTTAAGCTTAATGTCAGTACTTCAGTAGCCATCCCCAAGTTTATAAAAAATATACAAAAATCGGTGTATGGAAATGTGTGCTTCACAGTGCCAGCAACGTGGTGTTTGACTGTTGTGCGCATGCGCACATAGGAGCGGGGTGGGGAGGAAGGTGGGACTGCCAGGTAGAGAGAGCACTGTGGCTCTCGCAGTGCCGGCTCTGGTGTGATGGCGGAAGGAAGTTTTTTTACTCAGCGTGTTTTGTGCTTAAAAACTGTGTACCACATTCTTAAATGTGATAAAGTGTAGAGTTAGATTATTATTCTGGTTCCAGCTATTCTATTTGATTCATTTTTTTCGGTTCTTTTATTTAACAGAAAGACTAAATGCACTTGCAGTACTTTCAATGGAGAAAAATTTCCTAAATTATCATCCAGAGATACAGGAGAATATTATTTAACTTTTTGCGCAAATTAAAACAAGAAGAATGAATTTCATTTTTAAATGAATAGATCAAGCTTGAACTGTAACAATTAAAGTTAAAGTAAGTAAAAAAGGTTTGTTTTTGTTAATATTTTATCAAGTTCCTGAATAAATTTTCTTTTTATACTGTTTTTTTCCTTATACACAATTTTAAAACAAATGCTAAACATTTTCTGGAGCAGCCGCCCCACTAATTTTAGCTACGAGCCGCCACTGGATTTCAAATATGTGATTTCTTTCTCTTTAAGAAAAACGTATTTTTGCGTTTTGAGGTAATTTATAAAATATATTTTGAAGGAGGTACCGGAAAGGTGAATAGAAACATATAAAAGGAACAAACACAATATGGCTTTTACAATGAAAATAGGAACACATTAATGTAAAGTATATTGTACTGTCTTCTTCTATTCATTGTATAAGCCATATTGTGTTTGTTCCTTTTATATTTTTCTATCCACCTCACCTGTACTTTCATACAAATATATATTACAAATACGTAATTTGAGTATCGTTAGCAAAATTTCAAAGGGACCGCCTACCGGAATGATGAAACGAATCGCAGAGGTCCAGAAAACAAATTATATTTAAGAGCGGGTTTGTTATTTTAAACCGTGCCTCACTTCTAGAATATGAATTGGTACCACTTACATATAGTTTGTTTGTAATGTCTATTACGTCATAAGCAACAAAGAAAACACTTTTCATGTAAATTAATAATTATTTGAACTACACAGGTCTATATAATTCCTTCAAACAATTGCTTAAAACTGTTATTTGAAGTCAAGATCTTCATATTATTGTATAAGAGAAACTTTTTTGAGATTTTATTTATATCGAATCTCTTTAACACCAAAGGATTCGAGGAATTAGGATTCGAGCATCCCTTATCTAGTATTTACATATTTCTATTGAATAATACATCTTAACCTTTTAAGTTTTATAATTTAAAAAAATAAATAGCCTCACTTTCAACAGCTACGTTTAAAACTAAATGTTGCGGATCTAAGGCCAATGTAAATGGTGAGAAACATAGATCTAAATTTTCTCAAACAAGCAAATAAATAAGCCAATTTTTTCCAGCAAAATTATTTAGATAATGGAGGATTTCTTTTAATGGTTTAAATGCTTCAGAGCTTCAACTTCATAAGGAAAACTTATTTTACAAGATATTTCCTTCCAAGCGGGTGGTTTCCTTAGTGATAGCCATGACGTTATAATGGTAGAGGTAGCCGGCCCCATGGTGCACCTGACTATGAACTTTGGGGTCCCAGGTTCGAGTCCCAGCTGGTACCTTGGGTATTTTTTTCTGAAAGGGGAACTACCCCAACGGTCACCAGGGTTCGGTTGAACTTATATTAGGTTTAAGTGTTTCCACTGGTTCCCACCCTCATACTCACTGTCACCAGCATCTCATCTCATCGGGACATGTAAAGAGTCTCCACAAAAAGGACGTACGATTAGTACATTCGGGCGTTCCCTGGACAATAGTACATTAGTACTGGCTGATCTTTGCACAATTTAGGCTAGGAGGGATATATAGTCCTGACTCATTATTATCTTAAAGGTATAGGTAGGGCCTAGACTCTATTTACCCTGAGAAGTAGAAAACGTAGAAAGCCATTCGGTTCCACTAAGGTGCAGTTATCCTAATATAAAGCCACATGGCTGACTCACTCACTCACTCACTGACTGACATTAACGTTTACCCACTCACATATCAGATAGAAACTTGAAATTTAGCAATCTTATAGCTTCTAGACTGTAACCGACGGGAAAATTCCAAAAAGTTAAAAATTTGAAATTTTAACCCCGAAAAAAATTCAAAATTGTGGAGAAACTTTAAATTCAGTGCGTACCTTTCTTTCGAGGTCTCTTATGGCTAAACGGTAAGACCTATCAACAAACGGCTCTGTAATAACATTAGCTTACATCCACTTGCAAATATAACTCACTTGGGGTTTGGGGGCGGGACCCCCAACGAGCAAAGCGAGTTTATAGATAGAGCCATAAAACAATCAGTCAAGATAAGACTGCTACCTTTCAGGGTAAAGTGGCCGTTTATTTTATTTTTGTTTGTTGCTTATATAGAACCCAACAGTGGAGTCTGCTTTTATTAAGTGAAGGCAGTGGCGTGGAGTGGAGTGTTGCCAGAATAAGAAACGCTTGTTAAAATTATACCTGTGATAGTAGTTAGTCTCCCATTAGAACAATCGTGTATTGCCTCAGCTTTACATAACTCCCGTGTAAAACATGTTTTCATTGATGATCTACGGTCAATGAATGATCTGTTAAGAGAAGAGAACGATTCTCAGACGTGTTCTGCTTATCTTGGCAACACGTCACGCTACCGAATGAAAGAAGGATGTTTCAAGTGGTTCGCATGTGCCCCGCAGTGCTGTGTGACGTTAAGAAGGTGGGGTGTGGTGTAACCAAGGGCGAGATTCGAAGGTCAATCAGTCCCCCCTTTCGACCTAAGCTGCTTGGTATATCGTATTCTGGGAGAATGGTTGACTCTCGGGACTAGACCATAGATGATGCCCCATAGGATGAGGTCGAGAGCTGACCAGCCTGCGGGTCACATGCAACTCGCATGGTGAAGGGTGGGGGGTGGATTACCTTGTAGCTCCCCGCAGGTCTGGTCAGCGCGTTTCACCCGAAGCAGGCAGCCTCGTACCGCTGGTGCATGGCGCACGGTCTGTTGTAAACTTCTTTGCAAGGCCACTCTTGGGCCATGGGTGGACCCCCACACCAGCATTGACATGACCTGGACCTTGGGGCTACGGGGCAGTTGGGAGGGACAGCAGAGTCCACCTTCTTCCAGTCCACAGGGGGGTAGTACTTAGGTGTCCTGGGGCACAAGCATCCCCTGACCGGGGCGGAATTGGGGCGACACAACGCCGCGCGGTTCTTCACGTTTGGGTGCTTGATGGGAGGGTCGCAGATGACGCAAGGCACCTCAGCACGGCAAACGATCGGTGAGGATCGGCCCGAGCAACAGCACCCACACATGGTGCTTACCATCTGGGTACATACAAGCAGCACTGCGGGGAGGGGGTCTACATGCAGGTCTCAGGCAGGTACGCAATAGTTCATGGTCAGAACATCTGCGTACTTTGCCTCCACTTGTATTCAGGCTTGATTCTAGAAAGAATCTGAAGCTCTCATGAGGGATATACTTGCTTGAGACTAGTGTAGTAGCCCTCTCAAGTTAGGCAGTGTAGGCTCGTTTTAGTAGAGAGTGTGATAAATTATCATTTAAAAGATGTCATCACTAAATTTTGCCATTGATAGTTGGTGTGTGTCAAGTTGCCTAAGTCAGATAGTTTAACGTTTTAACAGTGGTTACTGTTATGACTGGATTTACTGATCTATTTTTTTAAATTCATGACTCAACCTAAAAGTGCAGAGAATAATAATCAAGCATTATTCACTGATAGTATTGCAAGTAGATAAGTTGTACCGCAAATTGTTAAAAGTAAAGTAGTGATGCACAAGGTTTTAATGTACTGTACCTTGTCAGGAGGGAAGTAGTCGTACACCAGGTTGTACTGTACCTTGTCAGGAGGGAAGTAGTCGTACACCAGGTTGTACTGTACCTTGTCAGGAGGGAAGTAGTCGTACACCAGGTTGTACTGTACCTTATCAGGAGGGAAGTAGTCATACACCAGGTTGTACTGTACCTTGTCAGGAGGGAAGTGGTCGTACACCAGGTTGTACTGTACTTTGTCAGGAGGGAAGTAGTCGTACACCAGGTTGTACTGTACCTTGTCAGGAGGGAAGTGGTCGTACACCAGGTTGTACTGTACCTTATCAGGAGGGAAGTAGTACCCGTTACACCAGGTTGTCCTGTACTGTACTTGTCAGGAGGGTACAATAGTCGTACACCAGGTTGTACTGTACCTTGTCAGGAGGGAAGTGTCGTACACCAGTTGTACTGTACCTTATCAGGAGGGAAGTAGTCGTACACCAGTTGTACTGTACCTTGTCAGGAGGGAAGTAGTCGTACACCAGTTGTACTGTACCTTATCAGGAGGGAAGTAGTCGTACACCAGATTGTACTGTACCTTGTCTTGTCAGGAGGGAAGTAGTCGTACACCAGTTGTACTGTACCTTGTCAGGAGGGAAGTGGTCGTACACCAGGTTGTACTGTACCTTATCAGGAGGGAAGTAGTCGTACACCAGATTGTACTGTACCTTGTCAGGAGGGAAGTGGTCATACACAGTTGTACTGTACCTTGTCTTGTCAGGAGGGAAGTAGTCGTACACCAGGTTGTACTGTACCTTGTCAGGAGGGAAGTGGTCGTACACCAGGTTGTACTGTACCTTATCAGGAGGGAAGTAGTCGTACACCAGGTTGTACTGTACCTTGTCTTGTCAGGAGGGAAGTAGTCGTACACCAGGTTGTACTGTACCTTGTCAGGAGGGAAGTGGTCGTACACCAGATTGTACTGTACCTTATCAGGAGGGAAGTAGTCGTACACCAGGTTGTACTGTACCTTGTCTTGTCAGGAGGGAAGAAGTCGTACACCAGGTTGTACTGTACTTTGTCAGGAGGGAAGTAGTCGTACACCAGGTTGTACTGTACCTTATCAGGAGGGAAGTAGTCGTACACCAGGTTTACTGTACCTTGTCTTGTCAGGAGGGAAGTAGTCGTACACCAGGTTGTACTGTACTTGTCAGGAGGGAAGTAGTCGTACACCAGGGTTGTACTGTACCTTGTCAGGAGGGAATAGTCGTACACCAGGTTACTGTACCTTGTCAGGAGGGAAGTGGTCGTACACCAGGTTGTACTGTACCTTATCAGGAGGGAAGTAGTCGTACACCAGATTGTACTGTACCTTGTCAGGAGGGAAGTGGTCAATACACCAGGTTACTGTACCTTGTACTTTCAGGAGGGAAGTAGTCGTACACCAGGTTGTACTGTACCTTGTCAGGAGGGAAGTAGTCGTACACCAGGTTGTACTGTACCTTGTCAGGAGGGAATAGTCGTACACCAGATTGTACTGTACCTTGTCAGGAGGGAAGTAGTCGTACACCAGGTTGTACTGTACCTTGTCAGGAGGGAAGTAGTCGTACACCAGGTTGTACTGTACCTTGTCAGGAGGGAAGTAGTCGTACACCAGGTTGTACTGTACCTTGTCAGGAGGGAAGTAGTCGTACACCAGGTTGTACTGTACCTTGTCAGGAGGGAAGTAGTCGTACACCAGGTTGTACTGTACCTTGTCAGGAGGGAAGTAGTCGTACACCAGTTGTACTGTACCTTGTCAGGAGGGAAGTAGTCGTACACCAGGTTGTACTGTACCTTGTCAGGAGGGAAGTAGTCGTACACCAGGTTGTACTGTACCTTGTCAGGAGGGAAGTAGTCGTACACCAGGTTGTACTGTACCTTGTCAGGAGGGAAGTAGTCGTACACCAGGTTGTACTGTACCTTGTCAGGAGGGAAGTAGTCGTACACCAGGTTGTACTGTACCTTGTCAGGAGGAAGTAGTCGTACACCAGTTGTACTGTACCTTGTCAGGAGGGAATAGTCGTAACAGGTTGTACTGTACCTTGTCAGGAGGGAAGTAGTCGTACACCAGGTTGTACTGTACCTTGTCAGGAGGGAAGTAGTCGTACACCAGGTTGTACTGTACCTTGTCAGGAGGGAAGTAGTCGTACACCAGTTGTACTGTACCTTGTCAGGAGGGAAGTAGTCGTACACCAGGTTGTACTGTACCTTGTCAGGAGGGAAGTAGTCGTACACCAGGTTGTACTGTACCTTGTCAGGAGGGAAGTAGTCGTACACCAGGTTGTACTGTACCTTGTCAGGAGGGAAGTAGTCGTACACCAGGTTGTACTGTACCTTGTCAGGAGGGAAGTAGTCGTACACCAGTTGTACTGTACCTTGTAGAGGAAGTGTGCAAGTTTACTTCCTTAGGATATTACACCAGTTGTACTGTACCTTGTCAGGAGGGAAGTAGTCGTACACCAGTTGTACTGTACCTTGTCAGAGGAAGTAGTCGTACACCAGGTTGTACTGTACTTGTCAGGAGGGAAGTAGTCGTACACCAGTTGTACTGTACCTTGTCAGGAGGAAGTAGTCGTACACCAGTTGTACTGTACCTTGTCAGGAGGGAAGTATCTACACCAGGTTGTACTGTACCTTGTCAGGAGGGAAGTTAGTCGTACACACAGTTGTACTGTACCTTGTCAGGAGGGAAGTAGTCGTACACCAGGTTGTACTGTACCTTGTCAGGAGGGAAGTAGTCGTACACCAGGTTGTACTGTACCTTGTCAGGAGGGAAGTAGTCGTACACCAGGTTGTACTGTACCTTGTCAGGAGGGAAGTAATCGATACACCAGGTTGTACTGTACCTTATCAGGAGGGAAGTAGTCGTACACCAGATTGTACTGTACCTTGTCAGGAGGGAAGTAGTCGTACACCAGGTTGTACTGTACCTTGTCAGAGGAAGTAGTCGTACACCATTGTACTGTATTGTCAGAGGGATACTACACCAGTTGTACTGTACCTTGTCAGGAGGGAAGTAGTCGTACACCAGGTTGTACTGTACCTTGTCAGGAGGGAAGTATCGTACACCAGGTTGTACTGTACCTTGTCAGGAGGGAAGTAGTCGTACACCAGTTGTACTGTACCTTGTCAGGAGGGAATAGTCGTACACCAGGTTGTACTGTACCTTGTCAGGAGGGAAGTAGTCGTACACCAGGTTGTACTGTACCTTGTCAGGAGGGAAGTAGTCGTACACCAGTTGTACTGTACCTTGTCAGGAGGGAAGTAGTCGTACACCAGTTGTACTGTACCTTGTCAGGAGGGAAGTAGTCGTACACCAGGTTGTACTGTACCTTGTCAGGAGGAAGAGTCGTAACCAGTTTACTGTACTTGTCAGGAGAAGTATCGTACACCAGTTGTACTGTACCTTGTCAGGAGGGAAGTAGTCGTACACCAGGTTGTACTGTACCTTGTCAGGAGGGAATATACAGTGTTTATGTCGAGGGAAGTACGTCACCAGGTTGTACTGTACCTTGTCAGGAGGGAAGTAGTCGTACACCAGGTTGTACTGTACCTTGTCAGGAGGGAAGTAGTCGTACACCAGGTTGTACTGTACCTTGTCAGGAGGGAAGTAGTCGTACACCAGGTTGTACTGTACTTGTCAGGAGGGAAGTAGTCGTACACCAGGTTGTACTGTACCTTGTCAGGAGGAAGTAGTCGTACACCAGGTTGTACTGTACCTTGTCAGGAGGGAGTAGTCGTACACCAGTTAGTACTTCAGAGGAGTACGTACCAGTTGTACTGTACCTTATCAGGAGGGAAGTAGTCGTACACCAGATTGTACTGTACCTTGTCAGGAGGGAAGTAGTCGTACACGTTGTACGTACCTTGTCAGAGGGAAGTGTCGTACACCAGTTGTACTGTACCTTGTCAGGAGGGAAGTAGTCGTACACCAGGTTGTACTGTACCTTGTCAGGAGGGAAGTAGTCGGTAAAGTGTACTGTACCTTGTCAGGAGGAATATCGTACACCAGTTGTACTGTACCTTGTCAGGAGGGAAGTAGTCGTACACCAGGTTGTACTGTACCTTGTCAGGAGGGAAGTAATCGTACACCAGGTTGTACTGTACCTTATCAGGAGGGAAGTAGTCGTACACCAGATTGTACTGTACCTTGTCAGGAGGGAAGTAGTCGTACACCAGGTTGTACTGTACCTTGTCAGGAGGGAAGTAGTCGTACACCAGGTTGTACTGTACCTTGTCAGGAGGGAAGTAGTCGTACACCAGGTTGTACTGTACCTTGTCAGGAGGGAAGTAGTCGTACACCAGGTTGTACTGTACTTTGTCAGGAGGGAAGTGGTCGTACACCAGGTTGTACTGTACCTTGTCAGGAGGGAAGTAGTCGTACACCAGATTGTACTGTACCTTGTCAGGAGGGAAGTAGTCGTACACCAGGTTGTACTGTATCTTATCAGGAGGGAAGTAGTCGTACACCAGGTTGTACTGTACCTTGTCAGGAGGGAAGTAGTCGTACACCAGGTTGTACTGTACCTTGTCAGGAGGGAAGTAATCATACACCAGGTTGTACTGTACCTTATCAGGAGGGAAGTAGTCGTACACCAGATTGTACTGTACCTTGTCAGGAGGGAAGTAGTCGTACACCAGGTTGTACTGTACCTTGTCAGGAGGGAAGTAGTCGTACACCAGGTTGTACTGTACCTTGTCTTGTCAGGAGGGAAGTAGTCGTACACCAGGTTGTACTGTACCTTGTCAGGAGGGAAGTAGTCGTACACCAGGTTGTACTGTACCTTATCAGGAGGGAAGTAGTCGTACACCAGGTTGTACTGTACCTTATCAGGAGGGAAGTAGTCGTACACCAGGTTGTACTGTACCTTGTCAGGAGGGAAGTAGTCGTACACCAGGTTGTACTGTACCTTGTCAGGAGGGAAGTAGTCGTACACCAGGTTGTACTGTACCTTGTCAGGAGGGAAGTAGTCGTACACCAGGTTGTACTGTACCTTGTCAGGAGGGAAGTAGTCGTACACCAGGTTGTACTGTACTTTGTCAGGAGGGAAGTGTCGTACACCAGGTTGTACTGTACCTTGTCAGGAGGGAAGTAGTCGTACACCAGATTGTACTGTACCTTGTCAGGAGGGAAGTAGTCGTACACCAGGTTGTACTGTACCTTATCAGGAGGGAAGTAATCGTACACCAGGTTGTACTGTACCTTGTCAGGAGGGAAGTAGTCGTACACCAGGTTGTACTGTACCTTGTCAGGAGGGAAGTAGTCGTACACCAGGTTGTATTTAGTCCCAGGCGAGTTCCCAGACGCAGCGAGCCCAGGGTCCGTGGTTTGGCGCACTTCCATCACCTGGTCACTCGTGATGAGAGGCGGTTCCGGGCGGTTGTACGGGATGAACCGGCGTCGCTGCTCTTCTTCTGAAGGGAAGGGGTTGAAGCCTCCAGAGTCCACGCACTTGGGCATGCACGGCATGCAAGGTGAGCACATGGGCATGTGTGTTGCCTGTGACTCCTGTACGCAGTAGGGGGGATAGCAGCACTGACACGATCTGCGCACAATAATCACTTCTTGTATGTGACTTGAACTTTTACCTTTTTTATTTCACCTTTGGTACCTTTTCACAAGGTTTAACTCATACACAGTGAAATGCAAGTACCTTCTGTTTAAGGAATGCCAGCTGGACATTTTTGATAGCTCATGACTCTTTCGATAGCTCGTAACCAATATGTCAATATTATCAAAAATTTTACCGAGAATTTTTATCGGTAATATTCTTTCACGTACCAAAGTAATCTAGAGTATCAAAATTAAATTTTACGGTCATTCATCATGATTATTAATAATTTTCTATTATAAACTATAAGTTATAACAATGATATTATAAATTACAATTATTATATTATAGACTATATTTATTATTGTATACACTATAATCATATATCCAAACAGATATATTACAGAGCTAGAGGACACAATATTTCAAGGATTTTTAGAAACCTATTTAAGCCATGTTTCTGTTATTTAAGCTATGTTTCTGTTATTTAAGCTATGTTTCTGTTATTTAAGCTATGTTTCTGTTATTTAAGCTATGTTTCTGTTCTTGTTATAAATAAGAAAGTGTTTAAATAACATGTTACTTTAGCTAGTAATTCACATTATACACAATTACTGTCTTTATGACAATATTAAAGTACCAATAACAAGTATGTAACAAATTTTAAAAGAGTTTGTAATTCATATGGTTGGGGTAAAATATAAAATAGTTGGACAATGTTGAGACATCCCCGTCAGCTGCAAATCGTACTAAATTATCCTGACATTATTCTACGTGTCCACTTGTGTGGTGAAATGTATGGGTATATGCATTGTAGTTTCAAGTTTTTTTTAAATTCAAGAGTAAATTATATCTATGAGTTGTTAGGTCTAGATTTGGATCATCTAGGACAGGGGTATCCAACTGGTGGTCCGTGGTCCGCACGTAGCCTGCGATGCCCTTTTTTTTCATAGTTCGCTGACATTCTTTGGAAAAGTATTTTTAACCATAAAACAGAAAGTTTTGACTTATTAAATCAGTTAACTAGTACATAATACTTAATTGATTATTTTAATATTAATTGTAATCAGTGATTATTTCTCTAAACCACTACATTAGATCGCGTTTTTGAAGACCTGATTCAATTGAACCCTGAATAAGTTAGAATCATGATCAGAGTAATTTACTAACTGGTTAAGAGTGCAGGAGATCGGATGGTGTTAACAGTACCTGAATTTATTATTGATTTTTGCTTCTCTACCAAGATCCAGACGCGTTTATAGACTCAGCAAAGCCGTGAAGGTGAACTTATTTTAGAGTAACTTTCAAAGTAACAAGCGATACTAGTCAACTCTTTTTCTGGCAGAAGAAATTTTTCTATAATAGGATTCTGATAGAAAGAACGAATACGACAATTACAAAAATTACTACTAATATTGCGTTCATTTCATACGTAAAGTTACGAAAACTACAGTTGTAACTTTTTTTTATCGACGTTATTAATACATATAAAATAACACTTATAAAAAATAAAATTATATAAATTGTAAAAAAGATAACTAGATACGGGAATCAAACGAGTTAACTTTGGCTTAGTACGCATATGGTCTTACTATCCCATATACAGGATCATTATTTACATATGAGTGAACTTTATGAGTGCCCAGGGTCATTCTTCATTCATATTTTAAGGCAGAGTCTGTGATGGACGTGATAAAATAGTCAGAAACTTATGAGTGCTCATTTAAGATCATGAGCTATCGTAATGCAGCCAACTTTGACTTTGAATCCTCATATTTAGCTGACAATTTTAGCATGTCCATCATAGACTCTGTCTTAAAATGAATGAATAATGACCCTGCATGGCGTACGAATCTCAGATGGTTCAGTAATAAGAGTAATGGTATCTAAGATTGATTCCCGTGTACAAGTTAAATTTTCAAATTAATACAATAGTATTATTATTATTATTATTATTATTATTATTATATTATTATTATTAGCACCGTGTCTTACTACCCGTTCGGGTTATACGCAAATACAATAGTAAAATACTATTAATATGACCCCGATAAAATATGTTTGTATTTTCTAAATGGCCTTCTATGAAAATTGGAGAATAGTCAACCGTCCATGAGGTAAACTCTTGGTGGTTTTTAATAACTTGTCTAATTTCGCAAATAATACAGCCTTTGACAATTAAACCGCATTTTAAAACTATATTCACCTGCATCCGTGGGCGCGTGATCTAAGTGGCAGGTTTATTTGGTCTGTTCATCAGTGATGTTGAGGTCAGGGTTTGGATCTCAGCCGGGTGTACTGAGGGTGGTTATTTACTAAATAGTTCCCAACTTTCCTCCCACACAAATGCTGGTATATTATAATTTAACTCTACGTTGCCCAACTCTACCTTTTTAGTACACATACAATCTGAGCAGGTAGTGAGATATGGTAAATAAAATAAAGAAACGATATATTACATATATAAAAGACTTGGGATTATCATGCCAACCATTTTCTGCTCAAAGACAAACAAAGGCAAGCGGGTCAATTATAGGTCAACATTTTGTTCTGCCGAATTCCACAATTCACACATTATCAGAAATTCACGTTCGTCTCGGATTGTGACCGATATGCTAGTAGGCTACTATTCAAATATGTCAATAAATTAAGTTATTGATTGCTAACTAGTAGATTCAAGTCATCCTTGGGTGACCTGGTGATCTAGAAGTAAAGTTTCAGACCTCTGTGCTGGGGGTCCGGGGTTCAATCCTTGGTCCCGGCACAGATGTATCTGATTGCCAAACCCTTCCTTCACCTCTGACAAGACGTATATTAATCACAACTTGTGAATGTGTGGAATGCCAGGCCTCCACTGTGGTTCGGATTCCACGTTAAACTGTAGGTCGTCCATTTCATCTCACAATCACCCTACCATTACACATTGGCGTAAGTGCGTATAACCAGAACGGGTAGTAAGACGCGGTGCTAATAATTATGTCATCCTTGAACTAAGGTATTTCTAGGATTTATGTAACTGTGCTTACACAACTGTAAGATAGGTTGCCTACTCACTATATCTCACGGCGTGGAGCTACTATTTCTCTACTCCCTCCTTACAGCAAGACCAGACACACCGATGGTTACATTGCAATATTCTCTTTTGTGATGGGTCAGTTAAAAATTGTTTCGGTTCTAGGCTAAAAATTACACCGAACAGTAATAAGCCATAGTAAGTACGCTTATTACAACAATTAACACGTTTTTTTATCATATAAGTTTTTTAATTTGTGTTAATTATATGAATACACTCAAGAATACGGCGATTCAAATAATATCAATATTATGATTGTTTGTGTGGGTTTTCTAGTATTAGAAAGTTAAAAATATAGTTATCTCAAACAATAGATGGTAAATATTTAAGGAATGGAACAGCCTAACATGGAACTAAAAGTATTTTAGTGCACAGTATGAATATTATTATGAGCTAACCCAACCTAATAAGCCTAACTTTTAATGCGTCCAGGCCCACCACGAGGGGTGGACTGTAGGTAGTTTCAAGGGCCTGAGGTTTCCCTCAGAGGAGCTTGGTGGCTGAAATTTGCCACAAATATATCCTTGGTTCGGTCCAGTCTTGTCCTTCGTTTTAAAGTATTTTGAAATTTCGCGGCTTCAAGTTTTCTACTGAAATTAAACTTGGCACACAAATAGAATTGGACACTAAATCAAATTCAATATACATTTAAGTAACTATTTCACCATGTGCGTAACAGTTCAGTGTTCAGTTACATAATAATATGTGTATTTGGTGTGTGTGCAGAAGTGACAACTGTACAAACCTAAGTTGAGCAGAGTGATGGAGGAATAGGGTAGTGGGTAGTATTTTCCCCTGGAAATAATTTGTTCACCGCTCCTTGACTAGAATAAACTCTTCCCTCCCGCTATATTTATTTCAATCCGCTCTGATATGAAGCTGAAAGATGTCGTTGAATCATACTCCAAATAACTCATAGAGACATCAAGCTTTCAAAATTTGCTGGAAGAGGCCCACTATAAATAGCTTCAAAAGACATTTAATTCTCAAAGATCTTCTAAACAAAGACGCACAAAATAGCTTCTTGAAACACTCATTTTTCAAAAATTTGCCATGCTAAGACCACTTCGTAACTTATTATAAACGAAGATAACTCTAAATAACTTCTAGGGACATTTGCAATTTTATTTAAATCTGGTGGATGACCACTCCAAATAGCTTCTAGAACAATCTAGTTTTTAAACATTTCTCGGGAAAGAACCATTCAAAATAGGTTCTAGAGCTATTTGTATTTTTTTCCCCGGAGTGAGAACATTCCAAATATCTTATAGGAGGATCGAATTTGCGACATTTTTTTGGCGGAGAACCACTCCAAATATCTTCTAAATCAGTGTATTTTTTAAAAAATTAGTGAGAACCACATTAAATAGCTTTTAGGGTGAAACCAATTTAAAGGGTTTGTTGGAGAGGACCACCTCAAATAACTTAGACCTATAGTAAATCTGATTAAAAAAAAATCCAGACACGAACCATTATAATTTTTTTTAGACATTTTACGAGGGAGGGCATCCGGGTTCCTTTCTTGCTTTGAGGTAAAAGTCCTCCTAAAACCCCCCTTTATTTTTTGACAACCACCCTCTAAACAAATTAAAGTTTTGCCGCTATTGAATTTGAACAATACAAAGAAAGGAGTCCCACAGTTAACCTTTGGTACTGGGCCCGGTTTGAGCACCTGGTGGGCATGCATACGTTAAGATGTTTTTACTAAAATATATTTCACTAAAACACTTGTCTTTTAACTGCCGTAAGAGCTCTAGGACCATTCCCAAGTAATCTACCTGTGAGTATATAAAGTTATGATTTAAAATATAATTAGAGATATTTTATATTTTACCCTTCGTCCATGTTGTTTAGCATCTTCCCAAACTTGTCAATAAGATTTTGTCTTTTATACTTGTCAGCTTGTTTTCTTGCTTCATCTAAACACTTTACCGGCATTTTGGAAAATTTGGGTTAAGAAATACGTCAAATAAAAGATTTAAAATTCACAAAAAATTTGTTTTTAAAACACCTAAATGAATTTAAAAGAAAAACGCCGCCCGGCTTTACCAATAAATATTTACTAAACAATTTGTGTTGCTATGAAAACGTAACAAAAGCGGGTGAATAGAGCAAATGGTTTGATGCATGGCCTTCTTCTGTTTTAAAATTAAGATAACTGTTTTTCCATATTTAAATAAACCAGTACATTTTTGTTTGAAAATAAATCAACCAATTTCACTTATTAACCATAAGGCATTTGGAACTCAAAAGTTAATTGCAACATTATAAAAAGTATGCCAACTATCCCTTTTTATAACTAGTTCTATTCAGTCCTCTTCATTACACCCTATGACTATTTGAGCTAGTTCTATCCAGTGCACCTCATTACACCCTATTTATATCTTGAGCTAGCTGTATCTAGTAAACCTTATTGTACCCTATCCATATCTGGAGCTTTTTATTCAGTCCAGCTCATTACACCCTATCCTTATCATGATATAGTTATATCCAATTCCCTTCATTACATCCTATCCCTATTTATAACTAGTTCTATCCAATTCCCCTCACTACACCTTATCCCTATCTTGAACTAGTTCTATCCATCTACCTCATTACACCCTACCCCTATCTTGAGCTAGTTATATCCAGTGCTCCTTATTGCACCATATTCCTTTTAATTTAATTTAGAATACAGTATAAAAATTATATTTCTTGTCTTTGTTTACATTATTTCTATTATTGCATCACTGGATTTGTAATCTTGGACTTTTTTTTATATGGATGACTCTTTTTTGCTATGGATATCTTTTTCTATGGATATATTTGGACATGGATTCTTTCTTCCTCCGTGGATATTTTTTCTCCCACTAAGTCAACATTTTGACCCCAGCGTATTTCCAACCTAAGTATTTAAGAAATTATTTGTCTTAGATTAATGGCTTAACAATCTTTAGCTCATCAATGGATGAAATTATTTATTAATAGTTGAAATAGTCGGTGTTTCCCGGGAGAAATTAATATTTCTTTGCTTATAACCGACTTGAATAAATAAGTAGCAGCTACGGACCCTACGGTCTAGAAAAAACTGATATTAATGGTTGTAGGGTTCACTGTGCTGACCACATGACACCCTTTATCCGCAAATGCTGGCACTATCAACGATAAAGGTGGCGGCCACTCTGTCGGTATAGATTGCTTGTGGGCTCACGCCATAGAGTTTTATTTTTATTTAGTCCAACCCGGCTTTAATTAATTAAACATTCTAATCAAAATTTTAAAATTCCAGCTTCGTATAATCGTGCAAAGGACTACTGGTTTTTAGAATTTTAGACCTCTACTTATGGTAGATATCACGCAATGCTCAAGACAAAAAAGCTCGTAATTTTATTAATATAGATTCTCTGTGGCAATATGTCATTTCACATATACAACATTCTTTGGCCTTTTTTTTCCCTTATTGGGCAGTTACGTCATTGTTCTTAACACCTTCCTATAACCAGCCCCGTGATGTAGTGGTTAGTGCACCTGGCTAAAAGGTTAGTAGTCTCGGTCTCAATTCCCAGCTGGTACCTGAGATATTTTTGCTGAACTGGGAACTACCCTAACGGTCACCAGCGTTTGGTTAATTAGGTTAAAATTAGATGTAAGAGTTGCCACTAGTTCCACATCCTCATAATCACTGTCACCATCATCTAGTCTCATCAGGAGATGGAAAGGGCCTCCATGGAAAGGATAATACGATCACGTCAACTCGGGAATACCCTGGGCAACGGTTAATTAGTACTGGCTAATCTTTCCACAAAATGGGCAACAAATGATTTATCCCAGACGGAAAATATTATTACTAACACATTCCTATGTTCAAAAAATAGTTTATAATATATCTTTTTATATACTTTTAAATGGTCAGTGCCTTGCCCACGCCCCTCGGGTTATTTGTGCATATACTCTGTTGGGATAGAAATGAGGAAGGTATGTTATCCCTTTTACTGCGGCTTCGCGTGGAGTGGTTTTGTCTCGTCGAAGTCCAGTTTCCGGGCGACGGTGGTTGTCAGGCGTCGATCTCGTGGGTCCAGTGGATGGGGGTAAGGAAGGGAGATGGGGGAGAAAACATAGGCGGGTTCTGGGGTGGTCAGCGTGTGTAAATGGTAGCCCTCAGCACTAAAAGGGGGAATTGGAGTAGGTGGGGGTCGGATGGTCGGTGTGGGGGAAAGTCGAGGGGAGGAATTATCTACTCTCGGAGATCCTGGAGCGGAGTGTTGGCGTTCGGAGGTCTGGTGGCTGCAGTAGTAGATGGGTCCATGGGTGGAGTACTGTTTGATGGTCGCTGTCTTCTTTAGAGTCTTATGTCGGTGGGCCTTGCCGGCGCGGTGGGTGTATCCCATCCCGTGGGGTCACCGTCGGAAAGGATGAACAGGTTGGAGGGTGGGAGGACAGAGTCCCGGCAACACGGAGCCGTGGTGGGAGGCAAAAGAACGTCCCGGCAACACGGAGTCGCGGTGGGAGGCAAGGAACGTCCCGGCAACACGAAGTCGCGGTGGGAGGTGCAGGAACAGTCCCGGCAATACAAAGTCGCGGTGGGAGGTAAGGGGTAATCGGGAAGGATAGGTGACGACGATAAAAAAATGCTCTTTCCAAAAATAATGAGGATTTATTACTGCTCTTGCGTAACGGCGGTTCCCCAGGTTGGGTCACCACTGAACTCGAATTGGGTTGCCCCTGTTGCCCCAACCTCCCCACTTGCCAATAGAGACATTGACAAGCATTGGGAAGTTTTGGCTGATTTGATATGCGAGTTACAGGTTGTTTTCACAGACCCTTATCCTCGTTGCATGAACTTAGCATTATATGACTTGGTACCTTTGATTTAATCGTACAAAGTACACGGTTTGAGTTGGTTTGTAGCCCGACACAAGATATCCACCTTGGCAGAAGCGCCAAGCAAGGTCACCTGTGAAAGGGTTGTATTTCTTTGTGATGAACTCGAATCAGACAGACAGACAGACAAAAGGCATGCTCCGATGCTTCCAGAAGGGGAGCACGAGAGCAAGTTCCAACACGTACCGACCAATTGGTCACACCGTGTGGTTTGCAAAAATTAAGAACGGGTTGTCGCGTTTCGCGAAGTTCTGAAACAAAGAAACAGAGATTACAAAATATTAGTAATATTGGGGTAAAAAGGGGGGGTAAGAAATTGAGAAACCGACTAAGGGTTTTTTAGAGTTACGTGCGGAGACACTACTCTATGGGGGGCTGGGTGAGAGCCTCCCAAACCACTGTTGACACATCTCGCTTATCCGAGCAGGGCTTTGGGACGTCGATGGCACCCACCAGGGTCGATGACGTAGTTCCCAAGCCCCTGGATAAGAGGATTGGTGGCACCGGGAAGTCTAGCGTAGAAAGACTGCGCCAGTTTCCGGAAGTGGTCCTTGATGGTAGGCATATCCAGGTCACGATGAAGAGTCTCATTCCGGACATACCAAGGTGCGCCCACAATGATCCTCAGACATACGCTCTGGAACGCCTGCATCCTCCTCATATACGTGTCCGCCAGGTGACCCCAAGCGGGACACGCATAGTCGAGGATCGGCCTGAGCAACTGCTTGTACAGCGTCAGACCGTTCCTTGTAGACAGGGCGCTACGCCTGTTAAGCAGTGGGCCTAGGACTCCCAGCCTTTGCCTCGCCTTGTTGAGTCTTTCGTTGCAGTGTAGTCTCCAGGTCAGTTTTGTGTCCAGCGTAAGTCCCAGGTACTTAACACTGTCCGCCCATCTGATCTGTTCTCCGAACAGCCGGAGTGGAGCCGGCCTGTAGTACTTTCTTTTCCATGTGAAGAGCATTGCAGTGCTCTTCTCCACGTTAATACTTGTTCTCCAGGTTGTCAGCCACCCCTCCAACTGCGTCAGGTGCGTCTGGAGTCGCCTCTCCACCAGCTGCCCTCGCCACGACTCCGCTACTAGAGCCGTGTCGTCCGCATACAGAGCCAACTCGGTGCCTGGGGATTTTGGAATGTCGTTCACATAGAGACTGAAGAGCAGCGGGCCCACCATGGAACCCTGCGGCACTCCAGCCCGGATGCTTCTGACTTGGGAGGTGGCGTTCCCAAAGGTAGTGGAAAAGGTGCGATGGGAAAGATAAGATTGAACAACCTTAACTAGGTAGAAGGGCAGGTTCAGGGAGAGGAGTTTGAAAAGGAGACCCTCGTGCCAAACACGGTCGAAGGCCTTTGCCACGTCAAGAAAGACAGCACCAGTCAGCCTGTTGATGTTGAAGTTCCTCGTAACCTGTTCCACGAGCCGGACAAGTTGATGAGACGTAGCGTGTCCCGCCCGAAAGCCGAACTGCTCGTCCACCAAGATGCCCCCCTCGCGAACATGTCGGGTCAGTCTCGTCATTATTAGTCTCTCGAACAGCTTGCCCAGACAGTCGAGCAAGCTGATCGGTCGGTAGGACGAAGCTAGGGCCGGGTCCTTACCCGGTTTATGAAAGCAGAGGACGTTGGCATGCTTCCAGAGCTCGGGGAAGTGACTCAGGAACAGGACGGCGTTGAATAACTCCACAAGGAAGTTAATCGCCTCCAAGGGCAGCTTTCTGAGGACCGCGTTACTGATACCGTCGGATCCGGGGGCCTTGTTTTGTCTTAGAGCGGCTATCGCCCGTGACATTTCTGTCACCTCCGTGGGTTCGGGTTCATCCAAGGGTCTGTACGAGACCGCACTGATGACCTGCGCCACGTGCGCAACGTGCACCGGGTCTGACGGGTTGTCAGTCGGTACAAATTGCGCCTCTAAGTGCTCAGCGAGAGCATCGGCCTTCTCCTGGTCGGAGTTGGCCACCCCGTTGCGACTCACAATAGGCGGCCTTGGTGCGGGGACCCGCATCAAGTTCCTCGTCATTTGCCACAAGGACCTGTCCTGCACGCACGGGCTCTCAATCTTGTCCTCCCAGACACTGTTCCGATATTCTCGGACCATCTCCCGAACCGCATGGACTTTGCGGCTCCAGTTGGCCTTGTCTACCGGGTCCCTCGAGATTTGCCAAGCCCTCCTCAGCCGATTTTTCTCCCGGACGTGCCTGAGGATAGAATCGGGCAGAGAAGCCTGTGGCGCCCTCTTAGGACGGTGCCTCGGCGTCGAAGCTTCGAGCGACCCCTTGATGGCGGAAGTTATGAACTCCGCACCGCGATCGATTTCTGCTGCTGTTCGAAAGGTAGGGTGGGTCCCAACCTCCCTCTCAACACATTCGTAAACCTGTCCCAGTCAGTGCGCTTTAGGTCGGGTTTTTCGGGGGGGTCTATGAAGGACACCGCGCGTCCCAGGTTCACGAGAACGGGGTTGTGATCCGAGTCTAGCTCAGCTAGAGACTTCAGCACTAACCGCCTTCTGATCCCTCTGGAGACAACGAAGTCTAGGACGTCCGGGAGATAGCCGGGATTGAAAGGGAAGTGGGTAGGGGTCGGAGGCCCGGCAGCCACCAGGCCGTGTAGATCTATGACGTCGCGGAGCAATCCGCCGCGAGCGCACATAATCCTAGAGCCCCATGAAGGGTGCTTAGCGTTGAAGTCACCACCGATTAAAACAGGCGTGGTACCACACACAGACATACAGACAAAAGGCATGCTCCGATGCTTCCAGAAGGGGAGCACGAGAGCAAGTTCCAACACGTACCGACCAATTGGTCACACCGTGTGGTTTGCAAAAATTAAGAACGGGTTGTCGCGTTTCGCGAAGTTCTGAAACAAAGAAACAGAGATTACAAAATATTAGTAATATTGGGGTAAAAAAGGGGGGTAAGAAATTGAGAAACCGACTAAGGGTTTTTTAGAGTTACGTGCGGAGACACTACTCTATGGGGGGCTGGGTGAGAGCCTCCCAAACCACTGTTGACACATCTCGCTTATCCGAGCAGGGCTTTGGGACGTCGATGGCACCCACCAGGGTCGATGACGTAGTTCCCAAGCCCCTGGATAAGAGGATTGGTGGCACCGGGAAGTCTAGCGTAGAAAGACTGCGCCAGTTTCCGGAAGTGGTCCTTGATGGTAGGCATATCCAGGTCACGATGAAGAGTCTCATTCCGGACATACCAAGGTGCGCCCACAATGATCCTCAGACATACGCTCTGGAACGCCTGCATCCTCCTCATATACGTGTCCGCCAGGTGACCCCAAGCGGGACACGCATAGTCGAGGATCGGCCTGAGCAACTGCTTGTACAGCGTCAGACCGTTCCTTGTAGACAGGGAGCTACGCCTGTTAAGCAGTGGGCCTAGGACTCCCAGCCTTTGCCTCGCCTTGTTGAGTCTTTCGTTGCAGTGTAGTCTCCAGGTCAGTTTTGTGTCCAGCGTAAGTCCCAGGTACTTAACACTGTCCGCCCATCTGATCTGTTCTCCGAACAGCCGGAGTGGAGCCGGCCTGTAGTACTTTCTTTTCCATGTGAAGAGCATTGCAGTGCTCTTCTCCACGTTAATACTTGTTCTCCAGGTTGTCAGCCACCCCTCCAACTGCGTCAGGTGCGTCTGGAGTCGCCTCTCCACCAGCTGCCCTCGCCACGACTCCGCTACTAGAGCCGTGTCGTCCGCATACAGAGCCAACTCGGTGCCTGGGATTTTGGAATGTCGTTCACATAGAGACTGAAGAGCAGCGGGCCCACCATGGAACCCTGCGGCACTCCAGCCCGGATGCTTCTGACTTGGGAGGTGGCGTTCCCAAAGGTAGTGGAAAAGGTGCGATGGGAAAGATAAGATTGAACAACCTTAACTAGGTAGTCGTGGTACCTCGAAGCAGCACTCAATATGAAGACACAGACACAGACACAGACAAAAGGCATGCTCCGATGCTTCCAGAAGGGGAGCACGAGAGCAAGTTCCAACACGTACCGACCAATTGGTCACACCGTGTGGTTTGCAAAAATTAAGAACGGGTTGTCGCGTTTCGCGAAGTTCTGAAACAAAGAAACAGAGATTACAAAATATTAGTAATATTGGGGTAAAAAAGGGGGGTAAGAAATTGAGAAACCGACTAAGGGTTTTTTAGAGTTACGTGCGGAGACACTACTCTATGGGGGGCTGGGTGAGAGCCTCCCAAACCACTGTTGACACATCTCGCTTAACCGAGCAGGGCTTTGGGACGTCGATGGCACCCACCAGGGTCGATGACGTAGTTCCCAAGCCCCTGGATAAGAGGATTGGTGGCACCGGGAAGTCTAGCGTAGAAAGACTGCGCCAGTTTCCGGAAGTGGTCCTTGATGGTAGGCATATCCAGGTCACGATGAAGAGTCTCATTCCGGACATACCAAGGTGCGCCCACAATGATCCTCAGACATACGCTCTGGAACGCCTGCATCCTCCTCATATACGTGTCCGCCAGGTGACCCCAAGCGGGACACGCATAGTCGAGGATCGGCCTGAGCAACTGCTTGTACAGCGTCAGACCGTTCCTTGTAGACAGGGCGCTACGCCTGTTAAGCAGTGGGCCTAGGACTCCCAGCCTTTGCCTCGCCTTGTTGAGTCTTTCGTTGCAGTGTAGTCTCCAGGTCAGTTTTGTGTCCAGCGTAAGTCCCAGGTACTTAACACTGTCCGCCCATCTGATCTGTTCTCCGAACAGCCGGAGTGGAGCCGGCCTGTAGTACTTTCTTTTCCATGTGAAGAGCATTGCAGTGCTCTTCTCCACGTTAATACTTGTTCTCCAGGTTGTCAGCCACCCCTCCAACTGCGTCAGGTGCGTCTGGAGTCGCCTCTCCACCAGCTGCCCTCGCCACGACTCCGCTACTAGAGCCGTGTCGTCCGCATACAGAGCCAACTCGGTGCCTGGGGATTTTGGAATGTCGTTCACATAGAGACTGAAGAGCAGCGGGCCCACCATGGAACCCTGCGGCACTCCAGCCCGGATGCTTCTGACTTGGGAGGTGGCGTTCCCAAAGGTAGTGGAAAAGGTGCGATGGGAAAGATAAGATTGAACAACCTTAACTAGGTAGTCGTGGTACCTCGAAGCAGCACTCAATATGAAGAAGGGAGTTGATTATAGAGGTAAGAGCGTCACGGACGGCTCAGAAAACATGGATCGCGAATGGTCCAGGCAGTAGGGAGGGGATTAGAGCGGCCGGTGCGAGTGCGGAGGAAAGATACAAGGCTGACTGAGCAGTGCGGTACAACAGGTATAGTTTAAATTAATAGTACCCGCGTTGATGTGTAGGTGGAATAGGAAACAATTTAGGGAAAACCACCTCAATATGCCAGACTGGAACCTAAATTTGACATCCCCATTCCAAGCAAACCATAAAGGACGATACAGACGCCTTATTTTGCGTGCCCACTGATACAGGCTGGTCTATAATAATGGCTTAAGATACATCGGAATTTAACATGTGCCAGTAAAATACCTAGCTGCATGAGCCGAACTCAGAACATTTTGACTTAACACACCTATTCTTTACCACTGATATATCCAGAATCGTTTCATGTCTGGGCTAGTACATAAGGTGCAGTCCATGATGGGTGAGAAAATCAGCTACTCAAAGCTTTTAGAAAAATCCCCTCTATGGCTAAATGTGGGGGTGTACTGGATACAACTATCTCAGGATAGAGATACCGGATAGGGTGTTGTGAGATGGACTGGATACAACTATTTCGGGATAGGGATACCGAATATGGTGTAATGAGATGGACTGGATACAACTATCTCAGGATATGGATACCAGATAGGGTGTAGGTTAATTAGATGGACTGGATACAACTATCTCAGGATATTGACACCGGATAGGGTGTAATTAGATGGACTGGATACAATTATCTCAGGATAGGGATACCGGATAGGGTGTAATTAGATGGACTGGATACAATTATCTCAGGATAGGGATACCGGATAGGGTGTAATGAGATGGACTGGATACAACTATCTCAGGATATGGATACCATATAGGGTGTAATGAGATGGACTGGATACAACTATATCAGGATAGGGTAGGTAGCGTTCTTTTTTAAGTGTGGCAATGAATTTTCGAGTTCCTAATGCTATATGGTAATTCAATAGAATCCGATTCCTGGTATTAAAATAACAACTAGAGGTTTTAAGTGACTTTTGAACTAAAGTATTTCAGAAATTTATATAACTATGCGTACATATCTGTATGACAGGATGCCTACTCCCTCAATCTCACGGCGTTGATCTTTTATTTCTCGAATCTGTCCTTGCTACCTTTTAGGCAGGACTAAAACATTATGCAATTATCCTTAAGTGATAGGTCATTCACCAAATTATGTATGTTCTTAATTACAAATAACGTCTTTATGTTTATAAACATATATTTTTTTAAATTACATCAATACAATTTTTTTTTATTTACCGTGGAGTTTATGAACCGACTAAGTATATCAGTCAGTACACGACTTATACACTAACTTAAATTTTTACCCGGCCGTTAATTCATCACTAAATAAGGGGAAACCCACATTCAAACAACTATACATTTTATGCCCATGAAGGGAATTCAACCTGGGACCTTTAGCTCAGTAAGAAGACACGTTACCAGCTGAGCTAAGTTATATAACAATGCGGATTAAACATACATACCTAATCACGCCGTTCTATGACGAGGTATGCAATAAACTGTGCATATAGCTAAAAAAAAACCTCAGTACTTAATCCATTCTCCCTACTTTCTCAACACCTCCCTATCCTTGCATACACCTTTCGATTCAATGACATCCTTACACCGAGTCATACATGCTCTTTTATTCTTAAAACACTTAATGTTTCTCTTTCTTACACATTCATCTACAAAATTGAACCACGTCTTAAATGGCCTACCCATTCCTTTTGAACCACGCACTTTAACTTCATATATGTGCTTCATCCATCGATCCACACTCATCCTTTCAACATGGCAACACTAAGTTAAGACGCTTATTTCACATTGTCCTATTGGATCCCCTTTCAAAGCAAACTCCTTCAGCACCCATTCATCACTGACAGTCCATACGAGTTATTGCACATACATTTATTAGATATCTCATTCTTGCTGCATTAACCTGGTGCTTGTGCAGGTTGAATATTAAAGTTTTTTAATTGCCATCGACTGTTGAGTAATTCCCCACAAGACACAACATGTATCTCCCTTATCCACAAAAAGTGGATATGAGCTTTATGTGTGTAAACGTGGCATAATTTTAAATACAAGAATGCCTTAAAATTCTACAAAAATGACCAATTATTTTAAGAAATACGATAAAAAATCTACAATGAATAGTGGAACACAGATAAGTCTAGTCTAAATAATATCTTAGAATATAATTTTTTATTTTTTTAGAGATTTAGTTAAAACACTTAGATTGTTAGTATGGTGTATATTAATGTTATCACAATAGCTGATAGAGCTAGTTGTTTCCAAAATCGTGTAATTAACCCTACTGTCTACTGGTATGCATAATTTTGTTCTTAAGTCAACAACCCATATGTTAGATTTTTATGTCATTTCTATTCATCCGGAGCTAGGCCTTTCGCTGTCTAATGTTGCTTGCAACATCTGGTAGAAATCCCATTTACCAGGGAAGTTTAGAAATTGTGGTTGCCTTCTACACTGAATTTCTTTGAGCACGCGTCAAAGAAAGGTCTTACAACTTTGAGAGGGAAAATATTTTCATATACCTGCCAGAATTATTTTACATCCCACAATCGACATGGGACCATCAGTTTTACTTCTCCTTCGAAGATAGTTGTGTTATGGATCTTGATTGCTCAAGAAAAATCCGTCGACCTCAGCTGGATTTGAACTCTTGAACATTGGGTCCCGAGGCGAAGACTTTACCCTGAGACCATAGAGGTCGACCTGGTTTACATAATTGGTAGTAATTTGAATATGGATAACTGATAACTGTAAAAAGACTAGTGGACAAATTCGGCAGATCGGCTGATTTAACACGTGGGAAATTAATTTGTTTCATGATATAATCAATTTTAAATACTAAAACAACACATTTTACTGACACTGAAACACCTTATTATATTATTATTATTATTATTATTATTATTATTATTATTATTATTATTATTATTATTATTATTATTATTATTATTATTATATTAGCACCGCGTCTTACTACCCGTTCGGTTATACGCACTTACGCTAATTGTAATGGTAGGGTGATTGTGAGATGAAATGGAGGACCTACAGTTTAACGTGGGATCCGAACCACGGTGGAGGCCTGACATTCCACACATTCCCAAGTTGTGATTAATACACGTCTTGTCAAGAGTGAAGGAAGGGTTTGGTAATCAGATAAATTCGTGCCGAGACCGAGGATTGAACCCCGGACCCCAATCACAAAAGTCCGACACCTTACCCCTAGATCGCCAGGTCATCCTTTGGTGTAAGAAAATAAGTTATTTTATTCGTGTATTTCTCAATTCCACGGTGGTCTATTTGGATATACCGTGTAAATAGGTTGTAACTTTGTAGATTTATCTTGATTTTCTAACGAATGAACATTTAGAACACATTTTAGAAAGTACAAACATATGTTTTGCTATCAACATTCATCACATTTTAATATATTAATAATGTTATTTTATAAGTAATAATTATATATATAAAAAATGACAGGTGGATATCACATGACTTGAAGTATGAATACTGAAAATAGTCCTAGAATATTTTCCTAGTTTTCATCTATGTCCATTCTTAGGAAGACTGGAGTACAGTTATTTAGTAGGGTAAGTGATAAAACAATACCAAAAGGATAATTACCACGCGCACAAGCGAATCTACGGCTTCAATTAAAAAAAATTGTTATCACGGCCCTTTGAAACCAGACCCAAAATTCCTCTAAGGCTTGGATTAATTTTCAATGTCTATACAACCGTTTTGCAAAATATCATGTTACTATCATAAATTGCGCAGCTCCTCTAAACAAGAGGGGGACAAAACTCTTCAATCGAGGGATGTAAATTGTTGATTAAAAACCGTGAATACTCCGTAGTACGTGACTATACCCGGGGTGACGAGTCTCAATATTTCCCCTGATGTGAATGTACCGAGTGGAATGTTACCTCCGTGACGTAGTGTGTGATACGTGTTAGTGTGCATAATGTGACTATCTCTTTCAAGGTTACTTTTGGACTGGTTTGCAAACACCCGCGGACAATTAAACACAACACTATTATCAGGATAGTAAAAAAAGTTAGCACAACGTCTTATTACGTGGTCAGGTTATACGCATATGTACTAATTACGCTACTGAGTTAGGATGAGAAAGGTTGAATTTAGAGGAAATCAACCTGCATGTGCGTGGAATGAGAGTGCAAAAACACCCTCAGTGAACCCAACCGATTCTAACCCCAATATCCCTGCCATCGGCAGTCTAGTCTATTACTAGAGGACGCCTTAGACCATGCGGACATCGAAGCAGGTAGTAAAAATACTGTGTCTTCTTTTATGTCACCATAATAAAAATAAATAATACAATTCGAAATAATTTACTGCATGCGAAATAAAATACCAGTCTACATTTTCAGACAGTCTAGCGTAGTGGTTATCACTCCTGAATCTGGCTTAGTGCTTGTTGGATACTTTGAGGGAGTCCCAACCTCTTCACCCCCCTCCCATATTTCTCAATTAATTGGTTTTGTTTATGTATATAGTTATAAAGACAAGTGAGATTTTCCATTCTCTTAAAAGTGATTATTATTATTATTATTATTATTATTATTATTATTATTATTATTATTATTATTATTAGAGTCTACACCCATTCAGGTTATACGCACTTACGCAATGTGTAATGGTAGGGTGATTGTGAGATGAAATGGAGGACCTACAGTTTAACGTGGGATCCGAACCACGGTGGAGGCCTGGCATTCCCCACATTCACAAGAAGTCTTGTCAGAGGTGAAGGAAGGGTTTGGCAATCAGATATATCTATGCCAGGACCGAGGATTGAACCTCGGACCCCCAGCACAGAGGTCCTCTAGACCACCATGTCACCCAAAAAGTGAATACTAATGATTTATATTTAAGGTGGGGATTTAGAAAACGCAGATTAAGGGCAATATTTTTGCAGTTTTTATTTTTAAAACATTTTGTCCAAAATAAAATATATATCTATCTAGTAAAAATACAGAGCTTAATTTTCTTCACTTGGTGATATCAACAGTTGTTGCATATCTGTCTTTGGTATTTTAGAATTTAATGGCAACTTGTCCTTTTTATTTAAAACGTTTATCATCTAATGCCGCTATATGCTCATGAGAGATATTCAAGAAGATTTATATTAATCACAATGTGAAGAAAATTAAACCCTATAAACTACTGGAGCAATGTTTTATTTATCTTAACTAAAAAATTGTTGTTTTAAAAACTGCAAAAACACTTCCATTGATTCGCGTTTCCTGCACTCCCACCTTAAATTCACCATTTGGATTGGGAGGTTCATATTCGAATCTCGGCTGGGTACATTATGGGAGATTTCCCGCGTGTGTTTTATCCATTCTTTTCCACGCTAGTTCGGGTACGTTTCATCTCAGATACCAAACTCATTCTCTTACTCCCTCAGGTAGAGTTAGAGTAGCGGTTACTAACATATGTCGTGGGTTATGAGATTAAGACTTATAAACCTATATTGCAAGGTGTCAGACTTTTGTGCTGGGGGCCCGGGGTTCAATCCTTGGTCCCGGCACAGATTTATCTGATTACCGAACCCTTCCTACACCTCTGACAAGACGTGTATTAATCGCAACTTGTGAATGTGTGGAATGCCAAGCCTCCACCGTGGTTCGGATTCCACGTTAAACTGTAGGTCCTCCATCTCATCTGCCAATCACCCTACCATTACACATTAGCGTAAGTGCGTATAACCCGAACGGGTAGTAAGACGCGGTGCTAATAATAATAGTAATAATGATAATAATATATGAGGTTTCTCTATTTGTGCGCTTTCAATACTCTACGGTGACTTATACATGCGTTTGTAGGCCTACTCATCTCATTTACCTTCCTCATCCTTACCCCTTACTTTAAATCACTAGTAGCCCTTGAGATAAAATGTAATAATCAAAGGAATAAATATCGGTGTCACTAGCACCACGTCTTACTACCTGTTTAGGTTTTACGCATATGTACTAATGATACTAATTAGTTAGGGATGAGTAAGGTTGAATTTAGAAGAATTATTATTATTATTATTATTATTATTATTAGCACTGCGTCTTACTACCCGTTCGGGTTATACGCACTTACGCTAATATGTAATGGTAGGGTGATTGTGAGATGAAATGGAGGACCTACAGTTTAACGTGGAATCCGAACCACGGTGGAGGCCTGGCATTCCCCACATTCACAAGATGTCTTGTCAGAGGTGAAGGAAGGGTTTGGAATTTAGAAGAAGTGTACCCGCGTTCACGTTTAGTAAGAGTAGGAAACAATTTAGGGAAAACCATCCTCAGTACACTGATAGACAGTCTAGTCTATTACGAGAGTGACGCCTTAGACCATGTGGCCACCGAAGCAATTAAAGTTTGAGAATACACTTCCAATTATACCCGCCAACGAGTGCTGTACTGAGTGATTATATCATCCGCAGTTACTGTTTCAAGAAACGCTGCTTACCATGGCAACAAGCCACGCCATGGCACTGCTACTTTTCTACATCCATACGCCAAGCCATTTGATCAACAACTATAATTTCAATATATGGCATCAATACCCACAAAATAACACTAATAATTTAGTAAAATGCTATCAATGTTGATCGCAAAAAAAATGTTGTATCTTTTTCTTAGCGCCTCATCTTACTACCCGTTCTGGTTATACGCTTATGTAATAATTATGCTAAAGATTTTAGAGAATAGGGAGGCTATATTTAGAGGAAGGGTAACCATATTTTCGTGTAAGGATAGAGAAAAACCACCCTCAGTGCACTCGACCGAGATTTGGATCTCAATCTCCCCGTCATTAGCAGTCTCGTCTGCCGTGAGAGTAGTGCCTTAGACCATGCGGCCATTGAAGTGGACTGTTTGTATTTTCTCAACCATTTTTCCTACTAGAACTTTACTGTAATACTCCATCATTACTGCACTGAATTCAGAGTAACTGTTGAGCGAGTGCATAGCGGAATATTAATTGCTCACACTGTAAACTGTCAAGGGCTTAAACCACTACTAATTAATGTATATTTTGCAAAGCATGCGTAAAGAAAGTATTAAAAGTTTATGCTCTACAAACAGTGAGCATTGTATTGAAATGAGAGTGTGTGGTGTTGCAGTATTTCACTTGCTCTAGTGCGCTAACAGAAGAAAAACCTAACGGAGATGAAAAGCATGGAAGTGTCCGCGGGCCGCTCAGCTATTGGCATGCAAATTAATTTACCGTGTCATACGGTACGGGCTGATTCTCTGAACCGACCAAAGGAAACTTACCAATTCATTAAATGTGTAAGGAGTGTATTTAGAATGCATTTTATAAGCGGGTGAATATGTTGATGAACGAATTTAAAAAACAACGACAGCAATTTAGGGCACCAATACTAAAAATCTAACCCCACTACTAGGAATTTTATTATCAGGATAGACTACCAACTAAAATATAAATTAATGTACATGTTTCCTAGGGTAAATTTATGGTATCCTATAAAGGTGTGAGAAGTCAAGTTTTTCAATTATTAGACGCAAGCTCGAATCGATTATATGAAATAATCTCGAAGCCAAATCGAACTTCTTAAATATGTTGTCAGTTTTTATGTTTGAAAAAATATATTGTGGCTAATTATACATAATTTTATGCACTATATGATTTGAAAATGTTTTATCACACCATTGTTTGTAATATTTAGTTTTAATACAATAAATTAACATCACAACTTACAAGTCAATTACTTCAAATGTTATATATGAGTTTTAATTTGTAATGTGTACAACAGCTCAGATTGGGAGTAATTGACAAAAAATTGAATATTTTTTATTGGCAAAGAAAGCTTCGTAATTTTCGAAACAGAAAATTTTCGGATTAATTTTTTTTGCGTGTGGCTCTACTGACCGGGAGGAACATAAAATCCAGTTCTGTTGCCTATATTTAGACTATCCGCTGCTCTGGTGGTACAGAACGCTACCCAGGGTACACCTATGGAGGTTGTATACTCGTACCCACCATGAAATGATGTGATGATAGTTATTATAACCCACCTCTGTGGCGTAGTTGGCTAACGCGCTTGTCGTGTTGAGCCCGACTGCTGAGGACGGGGAGATCGAGGTTCGAATCTCGGTCGGGTGAACTGGGGGGGTTTTCCTAAATTGGTTTTCCACTCTCCCTCCACGCAAATGCGGGTTCACTTCCTTACAATTCAACCTTCCCAATTCCTAATCCATTAGGTTATAAGTACTTAAGCGTATAACCCGAACGGGTAGTAAGACGCGGTGCAAATAATAATATAATAATAGTTATTATAAAGTTGTGGAGATATTAGTGATCTTAAACCTAAATTAAGCCTAATTTACCAACGCCAGGTGACCGTTGGAATAATTCCCCTTAAGATAAAAAATACCCAAGGTACCAGCCGGGAATTGAACTCGGGATCCCAAGGTCTTAGCTAGGTGCACTGACACACTGGGTACGGATAAAGTAACAGCTGACATTTGTTTCAAAACCAAGTAGAAGTTTGGAAATGTCACACACCCCTAATATCCTATATATTATACGTACTGTTTTAGTTATATAATTCCACCACAATCCATTAGAAAGTAACAACTTAGATTAATTACCAGCATCACTGGTTGAGTGTTCTGAGGTATCTAGAGTCACATTGCACTTAGTAACTGATGAGACGTCGGAGCTCGAATATAAGCCTAATGTAGTATCATTTTTATCTAGGATAGTTAACGTGCACTTTCTAAATCAACTGATTATATTAGCACAAAACTTATAAACTAGCTCAATTCCAGAACAGATACAAACACCTTGTTCCCCCCCTCCGTCATTAAGCGCGTGCATCCCATACCCATTAACTCTGTGATACATTCGGCTAGAAATATTAAATGTACACTACAATAGCCAGTGAAAGCTATTTTTTCCCCGATTGTAGTGTTTATAGACTGTTTTTAAGTAGGTGATTCCAAGGCCTTCCTATTACTTAGGGGATTTTTGTATGAAAGATCAATTTTTTTTTACAGTTATTTTAAGGTGTTTGAGGTGTCTAACAATTTTGTAGTATTGAAGTGCAAGAGATACCATTTATATCTACAATTTATCTAATCACGCCTTGCGAACTTTTTTTGTAAGTTATTTCGACCCCTTCCTTTTACTATATATATTGACTACATAGAGCCAGTGATAGCTAAAGTTTTTATCCTATCGTAACATGTAAACTCTCTTTAAGTAGGACATTCCAAGGACTTCGTTTGATCAATTTTTTTTTAAATCGATATTTTTAGAGTTATTTTGAATATTTTTGTGCTGGCTAGCAATTCTTTAGTATTGAAGTGAATAGAAAACATTTATAAATTTTCTATTTTATATATGATCAGGTACAAAGTAACTTTTTTTATTTTTTCAAGTCTGAGCCTTTCTTTACACATATGTTTACTACATAAGAGCCAGTGAAAGCTAATATGTTTTTTTCCTATCGTAGAAGGTATGGATTCTCTTTAAGTAGGTAATTCCAAGGCCTTGCTATTACTTAGGAGATTTTTTTTATGAACGATCCATTTTTTAAAGTTATTTTGAATGTTTGCAAGGTCTATAGAAATTTTGTAGTATCGAAGTGTAAAAGCCACCATTTCATTTGTTTATTTTTTATATGATCGAGTCTTGTGAACCTGTTTATGTACCTAAATCCGAGGCCTTCATCTTACAATATATTTTTATTACATAATAGCCACTGAGAGCTAAAGTTATAAACAGATCTTAACATGTCAACTCTTTTTAAGTAGGTAATTCCAAGGCCTTCCTTTTACTAAGAGAATTTTTTATATGAAAATCGATATTTTAGAGTTATTTTGAATATTTGTGAGGTGTCTAACAATTTTGTAGTATAGAAGTGCACGAGACTCCATTTAAATGTACAAATTAACTGATCGGGTCTTGTGAACTTTTTTCTCTACGTTATATCGAGCCCTTCCTTTTACCAAATATGTTTGACTACATAAGATCCAGTGACAGCTAAAGTTTTTATCCGATCGTAACATGTAAACTCTCTTTAAGTAGATAATTCCAAGGTCTTCGTTTTATTAAAAGACTTTTTACATGAAAAATCTATATTTGGGAGTTATTTTTGAATATTTTATTAGTGGACTAACAATTCTGTCAGTATAGAAGTGCAACAGAAAAAATTTAAATTTTCTTACCTATTTCACCCGCCTCTGCTACTCACTGGGCTACATGCCTTAAATAATTGTGTGGGATAGTGACGAAGAAGATACAAACTAAAGAGGATGTAACCTTATATGCTGGGAGAGAAGTTGGGAAACAATGAAAGAAAACGTCCCTCAATATTTTTGGCCAGTATGAGAACCCTGTTTCATCCATCACTGAAAATGGACCATATGAGAACATTTTTGTCCACGTGACTACCGATGCAGTAGAAAATAAATCATTTACGGCATTTCCTAGAATATTTAGTTTACTTTGTAATTCTGTTTACTATAAGTTACCAAATATTTAATTTTGTGTGTATTTCGAACAGATATCACACTGGTCTATAATCTATTATTTTTGGGCTTTCATCTTTAAGTTCAATCAATAATGTGGTCTAGGGTAAGGTGTCAGACTTCTATGCTGGCGGCCGGGGTTCAATCCTCGGTCCCGGCAAAGATTTATCTGATTACCAAACCCTTCCTTCACCTCTGACAAGACATCTTGTGAATGTGGGGAATGCCAGGCCAGTAAGAAGGTTTTAGGGGTTTCAGACGGAAGTGACGTCATAGCTCCCCTAACCCCTTTCCCTCCCTAGCCATTGGCTCGCGTGTTCCATGGAGTCCCCCCTCTCCTCACCCTTTCCCTCCCGCGGCGTGGATTCGCGGGTGCGTAGGGGGGGGGGGAGATGTATCATGTATTCTCCCCTTTCTCTTTCTTCTCTTTCTCTCTCTTCCTCCCCCTCTTTCTATCTCTCTTTCCTCCTCCCCTCTTTCTATCTCTCTGTCTCTCTTCCTCTCCTCCCCTCTTTCTATCTCTCTGTCTCTCCCTCTCCTCCTCTCTCTCTCACTCTCAGAGTAGGAGGTGGCGGGTTTTTCTGGTATATCCCTCCTTCCCTCGAACAGTTTTTTAGACTAGGCTGGAAAAAAACATATCTAAAATGATATTTTCTTGCTCCGAATGAAACATACATAGCCCCTTATTATAAAAGACCATAGCTTTTATTTCTATGATCAAGGACTTAAATAAATAGTACAACTTTTTTATTTAGCGAGTATATACTTAAGATTATGATGATACATACATACACATATACATATAAATTCTCTTTTCCTCATAGTCTTTCACTTGTTGCATACAAAAAATATCTTTCTCTAATGTCTTGTCTAAACATGTTAGAACACTTCACCACTTGAACAGTTCGTACTCGCCTTCAGCCAGATTATTCTTAAGATTATGATGATACATACATACACATATACATATAAATTCTCTTTCCCTTCTAGTCTTTCACTTGATGCATACAAAAAATATCTTTCTCTCATAGTCTTGTCTAAACATGTTAGAACACTTCACCACTTGAACAGTTCGTACTCGCCTTCACCCAGATATATCAGTCCTCTCTGTGAAGCGTTAAAGCGGCTCCTGTAGCACGCACCAAAGTATTTACCCGGAAGATGCACTTTGCCCACATAGTCTAGCGTTATGATGTTCGGTTCGTCTTCATCCTCACTGATCTCTTCGTCTCCTTCTAGGCGGCGAACGTTGTACGTACGAAACTTTTCAAGTTCGGAGACGTGCTTGACTCGATCGAGTTCCTCACGCTCGATTCGGTCCAACTCGACGCACAGCGCGTTTTCCTCCTCCGGCGACTCCTCCTCGGGCCAAGCTGTAGAACTACGTTCACCGGACTGACTCGATTCCTGGAGAATTTGCGGCTCGACCTCGGGGAAAGCTGTAGAACCGCGTTCGATGGACCGACTCGATTCCCGGAGAATTAGCGGGTCGTCTCCTTCCTTAAGATTGTAGAACGGACAAGCGGTAGAACAGCGTTCGACAGACTGACTCTGTTCCCACATTCCGGGATTATGGCATCCGAGCCAGTGCACGGAAGAATCACAGCACTCGCAGTAACCTTTGTCGGCCCGCCGATATGGTATTCTAAACCGCCGTTCGAAATCTTAATATCGTCATGTCGTCCAGACGGTAACCCAACTGCCTAAACATGTTGAATGAGATACGTCTCCCCGCCTCGCGTCCGCTTTATACGCTCGGGATGGAGGAGGGGGAACGCGCCCTCCCCTCCTTCTACACTATATCCTTCGCCTCGATCCACGAATTGTGAGATGAGTCGAACCCTAACCATTTGACGTATACTCTATTTCCAGAACGTCTGATTATCTTCTCTACGAGGTAAACATCCGGATACGAAGTCTTTCTAAGCTCCTTACCGTAGAAACCTCCCGTGATAGGATTACCTTTCATATCTTCGAGTAGGAAGGTCCTGGGATTAGTCTCGACGACGTTACGTATTTTAAAAGTTCGATCGACCAGTTCGCGGTATAACACCTTTTCAAAAACGTCCTTATACTTGCTGATACGAACTATATCACCTACTTTAAAAATGTTCGGCGTGGAATCTAACATCTTGAAACGTTTATAGACGGTATGTAAAAGTCTATCGTCCTTGACGTCTATAGGTCTCATCTTTATGGTCGAGTGTACTGTACGTTGTATTCGTCCAGTAAGAATCGATCATATCGATCCATCGATATGAACATTTAGCCATGAACCTCCTCCAAATCATGTTCTTGAGAGTACGATTGAATCGTTCCACGACGCTAGCCATTACATTGCTGTATGTAGAATAATGATTGATTCTCTTTCTCTTCATGAGCGTTTTGAATTCCGGGTTGTAAAACTCTGTACCATTATCCGTTTGGAGATGACGTACGCGAGGTAAACCCACCTTGTCAAGGAGGAGAGCCATTGGGCGCTGACGTTCTTACCCGTCTTAGTCTTGACGGGTGGGCCCAAGCCCTCTTGGAATACACGTCGATGACGGTGAGAAGGTACTTGAAGCCCTTATTCGATCCAGAGTAGGGTATCATCTCCACCAGATCGGCCTGAAGGAGCTCGTTCAAGCCTCGTACTAACGTGTCTTCGAGGAAATCGTCGTCTTGCCGGACGATGAAGTTCACGCGCAATCTCCCACTTGACGCCAAACATGATTGTGATAAAATACAGAAGAGATGAACGTCTTTATACGATGATTCCCGCCTCGCGTAATTCCTCAATGATAGAAACGATCTCGTTATGGTGAGCGGAATGACCAGCCTCGGTAGATGCGCGCAAGAGTCGTAATCGATCGACCAATTCGTTAGGATCGTCCAATAGGTATAATCGACCCCTCTTCTGTCTCCATCTTGTATAAACCCTCACCCTCAAGCTCCTCCTCAAACATAGGTTTGATGATTAACGAATACTTTGATCCGGCTCGCATCTTGATACGAGCGTACGGTTCGTTTCTCAACCGATGCGCGTTCGTTTCTTCAAGCATAGACTGTATACTTTCAGATCGTCCTTAGTATAATGGGCAGGTGCTCTTCTGAAAAGTAATTCTAATAGTCCTCGAGTATACGGTACCGTCTTATTGTTAAGGAGTATCGTACCGTCTCTCCCGTTGAATACGATACGGCTATCTCCTAGCTTGGTAGAGCCACCTTCATGACGGACTCCGTAGGTCTTATCGGAATGTGCGTGAGATGAATAAAGATAAGTATCCAATAGATGGTTGTTTTCCAATCTCTCAGGTAAGGCTTCAGTCTTCTCAGGTACCGCGAGCGACCTTCACCATCATGTTTAGAGGATCCGTGATAGGTTTGAACGTTTCATTCGTGACGTGCTCAGACTCGTGCCGGGCATCACGTAGTTGCTTATACTTTCGTTTAATAATCTTACTAGCTTTTATGATATCCTCCGTGACCTTCGTCGTCATGATGTAAGGTGTGAATGTCTCTTACCGTGAAGAAACGGTTCATTATATCTAAACGTAAGTAAAACCTAATTCGACGTGTAAAATCTGAGACGTTGTCGGACGTTTTTCTATCATGAAAGATATAGAGTCATCTTTGGACACCTCGAAAGGTGGATCGTCGATAATTTTAAGATTCATCAAGCAAATAATATCTTTCAAGTTCATGACCATCGTTGAAACGATGCCCGCCCTCTTGAACTTATAACCACTTCACCCGTTAGAGTCAATTCGAAATATCTCGCATCCTTCCGCATAGGTTTCGAATCCAAGTAGATGTAGATGAAACTACGATTAACCGTAGAGTCTATATAAGCTTTAGGCGCGGCGTCTGAAGGTAATGAGGGCATACCTATGTTTCGCAAAACTAAACCGTCTGCATCGTAAAGCTTGTTGTCATACGGTCCCCTTAAGCGTAGTACACCTCCGGCTATAAAATCGTTGTAAATGGTTCGATGTATCTCGAAAGTTTCCTCTAGACTTAGCAGTTTGAACTTAAAGCGTCAAGCATCGTTCTATTTTCGTCGAGACGATCTTGAGCCAGTTTCCGCACCTCCTCCATCCCTTGACGAGTACTCTTCTCAAAGTTGACGTCTTTTATTCGATCCTTCTCCAAATCCTCGATCAGCGATTCCATCTGTTCTTTGATGACATCCTTGGCGGCGTTGAGGGCAACTATCTGTTCGTTACTATGTCTCGCATCCATCCTATCGACGTAATATTGTTACAGACATCCTTAGATGCGATAGGCGCCTCCACGTTGACGATCCTCTTTGATCTAGCGTCGTAATAACCTTGAGAGTTTAGAGTCAGATTTCCCTCCGTCTCGACGAGAGATCTATATTTGTGCAGACTATGGCCGAATTTAGATATGGACGACATGATGTCTTACCGTGTACTGAATATACGTTCTTGTCAATCGTGCAAGATAAAGGAATCGAACCCGTAGCGATATCGTCCTTTATCGATCTCATGATCTTTGCTCACCACTAGAAAATCGTACTTGTTTTTTTTCCAACACAGTGAGCACACTCCTTAAATTTTTGGAATGTCATATCTGTGTTCACGTGATCGTCGTAGATGTGTCTCAGATTCGTATCGTCTATCCTGAATAGGATGAGAAGATTTGCATTATCTCTCAACTATCTGTTTCGGAATGCGCGAGTACGTCTGACAGAGATAGAAAGAGTCTATAGACTTATGTCTACCCATACTGAAATAAGCCTGTATATTAAACTGTTTGTCGCAAGCGACGTCGTCGAAAATGAATACAGAGTCGGGTTCTGCCTCGGACGGAGGGATAATTTCCGCGTTGTCGGAATACGGGAAATAGCCCATACCTTCGATGAGCGAGAGAACCTTTGATAAACGTTGATACTTGGGCTGGTACAACGATTTAGAGTAAACGTACACGTTCTTGAAGCGTAGGCCGTTAGGTTCCTCCAACAGACTGATCATGGTGTTGGTTTTACCGCAATTCGAAGGTCCGCAGATGATGCAGCGGATAGTATCGGGTAACAACGTACCGTGTCTCTGAGGTAAGGCTCCACCCTCATCGTGATCGTTGTTGTGAACAGTTAAAGAATCTGTCTGTTTCTCGAGCCGCATGTTGACTACTACTTCATCTATATAATGCGCGCACCTATATAAATGCTAATCAGTACGTGTCATGAGACGAAGAAGAGGGGGAGGATTGTTGGATAAGATAATCAATAATCTACCGTTTGAAGCGCATATACCTGGATACCAGTTCTGCGGACCGGGGACAAAGTTGGAAATACGATTGAAACGGAGTGATCCTGGAATAAACGAGTTAGATCGACACTGTAAAGAACACGATATCGCATACTCCAAGGTGAAAGATCTTGCAGGACGTCATACGGCAGATCGTGAACTTATCGAGAAATCGTGGAAAAGATTACTCGTGCCTGACTCAAAGTTGGGTGAGAAAGCCGCCGCGTGGGCAGTCACCAACGCGATGAAAGCTAAAGTCAAGATGGGTTCAGGTCTAAAGAAGAAGAAGAAGACTCAACGTCGTCAACGGCGTACTACTACTACTAGACACCGTAAGAAGAAGGGAGGAATTCTACCTATACTACCTTTGATCGCAGCGCTTGGAGCCGTCGCTGGAGGAGCTGCAGGAATCACGAAGGCGGTACAAAGTGCTAAGGCGAATACGAAACAATTGAATGAGGCTCAGAGACATAATCGTACGCTCGAAGCTATCGCCATGGGGAAAGGCATGTATCTACGGCCTTACCCGAAAATAAAAGTGACTACCTAAACGTGCCCTTACTGAAACGGATCTGCGCAAGTACGCCGGCGAGTTAAAAATCCCCTTAATTTAGAGGAGTATTTGCGAGAGATGCTTTACCTAGCGGTACTCCTTGGAAGATAGAGAACGCCATCATCAATCTTAATGATGATAGCGGTAAGGGTACGCATTGGTTGGCGTATAAGAAAAACGGTGGACGGGCCGATTATTTCGATAGTTTCGGTGATCTAAGGCCGCCGCTCGAACTTGTTCGTTATCTCGGAGGAATACCCATCACCTATAATCATACTCGGTATCAAGAGTACGGTACCGTTTTATGCAGTCATTTTTGTTTAGCCTTCCTTAAATACTCGCGTTGACGTTCGAACTTAGTAAATATGTCTATGACGCTTACACTGAAGGGTCAGAGTTCGAATCTGACTACTTCCCGCATATCCTGCTCGGAGAAGAGAATCGTGAAGAAGAATGGTTCATCGGACTGATCAATCTGGCCACGTTCAATTCCATACCGAACATTGACGAGCGTAATAATAAATTTTATTGCGACGGTAAAGAGTATACAGTCCCTCCGGGCACCTATGAACTTGAGGCGTTGGATCGATTCTTGCGAAGGGAAGTCCCGAGTAACGTAAAGCTCTCGATTATCGGTGACCCTAGCACTTTAAAGAGCTATATCACTTGCAATAAACCTATCAACATTACCCGACCTGGCACGTTTGCATCCTTGCTAGGGTTCGACCCAGTCATACTTCCTGCAGGGAAGACGCACATATCTACCAATACTGTGAATATTCTTCATGTGAATGTGATCCGCGTAGAATGCAGTCTCGCTAGCGGAGCTTACGTCAATGGAGAACCGAGTCATACCTTGCACGAGTTCAGCATGACCGTCCCGCCAGGCTATAAGATAGTGGAGCGCCTAACAATATCATTTACCTTCCGGTAACGAAGCGAGTAATAGAGTCTATCGCGGTACGACTTGTTGACGAACGAGGTGATATCATCAACTTTAGAGACGAGACGATATCGCTACGTCTGCATCTGAAACGAGTCGGTGGAGATGGGACTCGTACTAGATAAAACAAGACGGCGAAGTCTTCCTCGAAACATTGAGAGAAGGACAGTGAAAGTGTTAACACCTGCCAATAAACTCTATTTAAGACGTCTAGGTTACTCGTTACGAAAATAATGCATGACACCGCGGATATTCTGAACATTGGGGAGTCTGCCGCTTTCGATACGGCCTTGAGCAATTTCCAGTATCATTCCTACGCCTCGTATATTCCCGGTCCATTAGTTAACGGGAACGAGCTTAGGATATCTATCCAATAAGAAGGGTTATGCACACTACCGCACCGCTCTCTGCTGCATATCAAAGGACGACTACTTTTGAATATGGGAGAACCTGGAAGTACTTCGAGGATTGTTAATAACGGAATACTGCATCTATTCTCAAGAATCGCCTATGAGATCAACGGGGTAGAGATTGATCAATCGATAGATGTGAGTATTTCGACTCAGCTTAAAAACTATCTATCTATAAGGAATGGTTGGCAGACTCATCTTTCAAACGCCGGTTGGAGGTTTGAAGGAGTTCACGTACACGCTGAAACAGGCATCTTTGACGTATGCATCCCTTTACGTCTCATACTAGGATTCGTTGAAGATTATTCCCGAATACTGATCAATGCGAAACAAGAGCTGGTGCTAGTTCGTTCGACCGGTGACAACAACGCTTTACAAAGAGCCCCACCTCCTGCTGCAGAGACCCCCTCTAGGATCGAGTTAAGTAAAATATCTTGGCTTGTACCGCATATAAAGACTGACGATATCAATCGTCTCAACCTGCTTAATTTCATCAAGAGCGGGAGGATCATCGAGCTACCTTTCCGTACTTGGGAATTGTACGAGTACCCTAACGTACCCACCTCTAATCAACATGATTGGACCGTGAAAACGTCAACTTTGCTGGAAAAACCTCGTTACGTTGTTTTCGCGCTTCAGACCGGACGGAACAATACGACGGTTGCAGATAGAAGTATTTTCGATCATTGTAATTTACGTAATGCTAAACTCTATCTAAATTCTAACATGTACCCTTATGAGGATATGAACTTGAACTTTAGACAAGATTCCTTCTCGAAATTATACGAAGACTACGCCAATTTCCAGACTTCGTACTACGGAACGAGCGCCTCTTTACCTTTACTTGATCCTTCCCATTTCAAGTCTCATGCACCCATTGTCGTGTTCGACGCCAGCCGACAGGAAGATACCCTCAAGGACGGTATGGTGTCGTGTCGTATAACGTTCGAGACGGAGGAAAATATCCCGGTAAATACCTAGGCGTTTTGTCTAATCATACACGATAGAGTTGTCCGCTATAACCCTTCAAGCAGTGACGTTAGCAAAATGACATCATAAATGAGACAAAATTGCACAAATATTGGCAACCTCAAACTGGAGGAGGGGGTGGAAAGTTCAGTACACATCAATCTATATTAAAGGAACGAGTACACGACGACTGAGAGCTAGCCAAGTTTATCAGATCACGCACGCGCTTTATTCACTGCCATCGATCTTGATGATGAAACAACGGGGTTTGCTTCCAGTTAGATAGAGTTTGTTTTGTTGTGTGAGTGGATTGCACTAGTCGAAAAAGCTCGCCTTCGGCCTCGAATATGTTCTCCGACCGGGCAGTAAAACAGGGTGAGTAGCCAGGCGAACTAAGTGGTGGCGGTGTAGTATGCGACCACGGTACAAATCCTCCGCCCCTACACGAGGCAGCCTCTTCCGCTCTCAGGAATACTGGTGGTCCAAGCTTTTGACACAGCGATCCAAGAGACGTCTTCCTTGATCTCAGTATCAGCAGCTGGTCAACACCGCTCTCCGTCAATCTGGCAAGTGCTCCACGCCTTTCCGCCTGTCTTCGCCACCCCAGCAACTGCGCTGTACCAAACCGTAGGCATTTCGGGCTCTTCTGTTCTTTGGCTCGACGACAGGAATGAAGGAGGGATGAAGGATCCCACTGAACAAATAAACACAAAGCGAGTACCCAACGAACACCACCAGAATTTTACCTCTCCATTAGCCGTACACAACCTGATATAATATAAAGCATTACAATCACAAGCAAAAATCTAACCTAGCATTCAATGTCACAATTAAAAAAAAACAGTCATTATATAACCTGTAGTAAAGATTTCTCTAGTAATTTTACTTTGCTATAACACTGGAATTATACCAGATCATGATGTCTCCTGCGAGGATATCATCCATTTATTGGAGTTAACATTGCTTCAACTAGGAGATTCCATCTTACAATCTTAAGTATACAAAATCTGGTAATTATCTCTGTTGCTTAATCTGCGGGCTTTCCCGGAGATGATAAATAACTTACATACTAACACTTACACTTTTACAGCACGGACTCACACACATACTCATCCCTGGACCAGGGTTGAGGACTCTTTGATGCCACAGGATTTAATTTGAGATACGTGGGCCCGCCTGGTGATTGAAGGGTCACCAACATCACTAATCAGTACAGTTACAGGGGTGAGGAAGCGCTCCACTCGCCATGGACCATTCCACTTCGGACTGAGTTTTGCTGAGATTTTGTCAATTGCGGAGCTCTGTGGATAACATTTATTGAGGACCAGGTCTCCAATAGCAATCGAAACAGGAGCACGTCCAAGGTTATACCTATCCGCCACCTTTTTATGGGCCCTTTTTAAAGCTTCGAAGGCCTTTTGGCACCTATCTTTATGCGAGAACTTCTCATCCCCGCCCAGCAAGGGGTCCACATCCCATACCGTTAATAGAGGGTGGTTGAGTTCTCTACCCAGGAACACCGAAGCCGGAGAGGCATTGGTTGACTCATGAAACGCGGAATCAAATGCGACATTTAAGAACTCAATATCACGATCCCATCTAGCTTGATCAACCGAGTGGAAAATGGTTAAGGCCACCTTAAGATTCCTATTGAAGCGCTCCACGTGGTTAGGGCAAGGATAGTGGGGGCTGGTGGTTATGTGTTTAATGCCCCATCCAAAGCACAAGTCTTTGAAAGTGGCAGACCTAAAACAGGGCCCATTATCGCTCACTAAACTTCGGGGGGCACCAAATATCGCCCACACGCGTCTAGCAAGCGCGTTAGCAGTGGTCTTTGCTTTCATGTCCCTCAACGGTAAAATAATCACAAATTTAGAGAAAGCATCCAACACAATGAGTATACAAGTATTTCCTAAGGAGGATCGGGGCAGGGGGCCAACATAGTCGACGAACACCTTTTCCCACGGAAGTTGAGCCACATCGGCCGAATGAAGCCCAACTTTCGTGTTCTGCGCCGGTTTTGCTTTTTGGCAATCTTCACACTGCTTAACGTGCAGTTTCACATCTCTGTACATCCCTGGCCAAAAGAACTCCCTAGAAATTTTACGATAAGTTTTAAGTATACCCAGGTGACCACCAACAATAGAATGATGGAAATAACGCAACAACATTTTGCGTACCACAGTCGGGACAACAATCTTCCTTCCTTTCCCTTTCCCACTAGATATCACAAGAAGTCCTTTGTAAAGAGAATAAGGACCCACTTCCTCTCCCTTATTTATTTTATCTATTAGTCCCAAGCACCACGAGTCACTCCCTTGATGATCTCGAATCGAGATGAATGACTCCGGGATGGAATGAATTACATTAAAAGGCTGTACAATATTTTGGGTCTCAATCGGCTCCAGATCTTCCGCCATCCGAGATAGGGCATCAGCAGTCACGTTATCCCTTCCAGGAACGTGATGCGTGCTGAATTTGTATTTCGAAAGGCGTAGCACCCACCTCCCGATCTTTCCTAACTGCTTTGGGTGTCGCCACATCCATGACAACGCCATGTTGTCAGTGTATAGTTCGAATTCGCGCTGTTCTAGATAGTCAGAGAATTTCTCAACGCCCACAACACATGACAGACATTCTTTCTCGAAAGCACTATATTTCTGTTCCGCCTGAGACAAGGTTCTGCTCGCAAAAGCCACGGGACGAACACCGTCCGCAGTTCTCTGGGACAAAACCGCGCCAAGGGCGACAGAAGAAGCGTCGACATGAAGAAGGAAAGGGCAAGTGAAATCGGGCATGTGCAAAACCTCGGGGCTGATCAGTTTGCTCTTGAGAGTATTGAAAGCACGGGATTGTTCCTCTCCCCAGACAAATGAGACACCTTTTTTCTTTAAGTAATTTAAGGGGGCAGCAATTTCAGAGAAATGCGGGATAAAGCGTGCGTAGTAAGCGCACATGCCAATGAAACGCATCACACCCTTTATGTTTTTTGGTTGTGGGTAATCGACAATGGGTTTCACCCTTTCGGGGTCGACCAGCATATTCCCATTGGAAATAATATACCCAAGATACTTGATAGATTGCTTGGCCCACGTGACCTTGTCGGGGTTAACAGTCAAACCCGCCAGACGCAAACGGCTCAGTACAATGTCTAAATGTTCAAGATGTTCATCAAGAGAATTACTGTATACACAGATGTCATCAAGGTAATTAAAGACGAACTTATATTTTAAGTCTGAGAAGATGTGATCCAGGACACGGCTTAATGCCTGGCCACCGATACTAGCGCCCAACGGCACACGATTAAATTCGTATAATTGCCAAGGGGTAACAAACGCCGTGAACTTCTTGACCGCTCTGTGAGAGCGCATTGTAAAAAACTGGCATTCAAGTCAATGAGACTATACACTTTAGCGCCCCCTAGATGTTGGAACGCACTCTCCACACTAGGCATGGGGTAGGGATCAAACTGGATTTTTTTATTTACCTTCCTATAGTCTACAATCAACCTGTGTCCTTGTCCTTTTCTCGGAATAATAAATGCCGGACTAGCGTACGGGGATTTAGATGGCCTAATCACCCCCTTCTGTTCTAAGTCCATTATCAACTCGCGAAATATTTTCATTTTGGGTGGGTTACATGAATAGGGACCTGACCTAACCGGAATCTCGTCCGTGACTACAATATCATAGGGGAGTATGTCACATTTTCCCCAGACGGGTGTTATGACATCCGAGTACTTCTTAATCAAGGTATTAACGCGATCTTCATCGCTTCCTAAGTGACTACACCACATGGGTCTAGAACGTAGACACAATGGCACTTTAATCTGGGAATTAAACCCAAAACTTAAATGTCCCAAGCCTAAGTCTAAGATACCTCTAGTATCCCACAAAAAGTCCATTCCTAATATGACGTCGCATACTAGTTTGCTTACAACATATAACTTTCTTTTCCAAGAAAAACGATTAATTTTGAGAGACGGATAAACAAATCTGTCAATAATAATGCTACTTCCATTCCCTAAAACAAATGTACGAGGAGCACACTTATTTATTTGAACGTCACATTTGAGTTTACTACCCCGGATGCTACTCAGAAACTCAGCATTAATGAACGATGCGTTAGCGCCCGTGTCGACTAAAGCGGCACCGTGATTTGACCCAATACAAAATTCGACCATGGGGATAGGGGTCTCGAGTGGTTTATTAATATTAGTAAAGCGTCGTGTAACTTTACCACTCCTCAGGTTACACGTCACACGTTTCCCGCCGGACATTGGTACCGGAGGTGCCCTAATTGCTTACAACCAAAACATCTAACTCGAGATAGGTCGCGACTATTATTCCCACCTCGATGTCCAGTAGGTTTGCTATTATACGGTCTATTAATCACGGGGGGCGTCTGAGAATATGTAAGCTGACCAAAGCTGTTTTTTGACTTCGGGTAAAAAGGGGTTGATAAAGCGGAGGGTTTAGAAACTGTAATAGGGTGCTTCTCAAAATATTCCCGTTCACCCAAAAGTGATCCCTCAATTTTGGAAGCCAGAGAGTACAACTCTGAAAAGGAACACGGCAATTGGGAAAATATAAAATGTCTCCTAGTAAGAGGCGACACATTCTCTAGAATAATTTCTACGATTTGTCGCTCACTAAGTTTTAAATTGAGGATGCTCGCTGCTTCTGACACAGAAAGAATAAAAATCCTAAGAGACTCGTGTGGAAGTTGGAAACGGTACACGAATTCTGAACATAAACGTTCCCTCTCTCTCCTAGAAACTAGAGAGTCAAATATGTTATCCATAACAGTAACCCAGGGGGTCCCCCTGACTTATCCCCTCGGAGATAAGGTGTGTTAAGAACCCTGAAGTTTTCCCCAGACATAACACTAATATTTCCGCGTCCTCAACCAGACGTAATTTATGGACTTTGTTTACTTCCAGCAGAAAAGCGAACAACGCGGAACTATTCTGTCCATCACACACAGGAATGCGATTCAACCAATCACTAACTACTTTGGACCGAGTCCTACTATCATGTGAACCGTCTGACCGAACAATAACATGGTTAGAGAGTGGGTTCTGCGAAGGTAACGTGTTACCAACGGGATCTAATGGGGCCTGCCTCTCAACACTGGTCATAGGGACCTCTCTATTCCTACCGACCACCTGACCGGACACATCACTATTATCAACGTCAGAAAGTAATGGATTTTTCTCACCCAACTCCCGAGACAGCATGGTCCTCAATTCACGAACAGTGGATTCGGGGTTAACAGCTATCCCTCGGCCCACGAGCTCCGCAATTAACGCCTCTCGGTTTAGCTTGTATACTTGAGATTTACTGCCAAGTATTTCAGAAGTGTCCAGCGGTGTCCGATCCATGGCGTAGAACGAGGATTGTAACAAACAAAAAACAATATGAGTGCAATGATCAAAAAGATATAAATATAAATATAAATATAAATATAAAACCCTGTGAAGCAGAGTGGGGGCAGCTCAACCATCCCTAAATGGTTTAGGTATATTTTAGTAAAATCACAGGGATCCTTATTGACCACCGCTCATGTTAAGTAAATATTCCCTATTTGATTATGTAAATAACTTGTATTTAAGGCAGGGACCACGCAAAAACAAAACAGGAGATAACAAGATACTAAGCCTTGGCCAGTTTATTTAACATTATAACAAGATGTAAAATATAACAATATATATATATGACATAATATTTAGAATTTAAGCTTGGCGCATTCTTACTCGCTCTGGTCATCAAAACATAGATATTCCTGTTTAACTAGTCAAAACAATATATCATGACTACTACTTAAAGTACAATACTTAGTTGTCCTAAACTAGCATACCCTACGTTTGTTAACCCACAGAAGTTAATATATAAACATATTGAATGTTACTTGAAATAAATTGCTAATCAAAACAATGTAGCATAACAAATATTTAAAATTACTAAACTTTGTTTTCCAAAACCTACTTTGATTAACCTGCGGAATTAGATATATAAAACATATTGAAAGTAAATTGTCCTAAATTTCTAATCAAACATTATAATATGACAAATATCTAAGCAACTAAATTTAGTTCTCCAAAACCTACTTTGTATAACCTGCGGAATTAGACATATAAACATATTGACAGAAAATTGTCCTAAATTTCTAATCATAACATTTCTCCATGACAAATACCTAAGCAACTAAATTTAGTTCTCCAAAACCTATTTTGGTTAACCTGCGAAACTAGGTATATAAACATATCGGAGGTTAATTGTAGTAAACATCTACCCAAAACATCATAGTACAACAAGTATCCAAAGTACTACATTTAGTTCTGCTAAACTGTTCACATACTGGAGAATCTATTTATAACCTACAGTCTACCGTCTAACGATGCCATATCTCTAACTAGCTCGCCATCATTATGTCAACTTACATTGTTGGGAGTATTAGTTCCTCTAACGGCTAGTGGCATCAAAGAGTGATTTTTCCCATGTCAAACACTCGCCTTTATTCATTTGAATTCAGAGGGGAAAAAAGGGGGGTTGGAATGAATAGCCATAATTCGATATCGTATTGTCCAATCGGCGACTAGAAGACCTCATCGGCGCCTGCGCAGAACGCAATGAAGTCTTGGTCTTGGATTACAGGAGGGGGGGGTGACGAGTACACGACGACTGAGAGCTAGCCAAGTTTATCAGATCACGCACGCGCTTTATTCACTGCCATCGATCTTGATGATGAAACAACGGGGTTTGCTTCCAGTTAGATAGAGTTTGTTTTGTTTGTGTGAGTGGATTGCACTAGTCGAAAAAGCTCGCCTTCGGCCTCGAATATGTTCTCCGACCGGCAGTAAAACAGGGTGAGTAGCCAGGCGAACTAAGTGGTGGCGGTGTAGTATGCGACCACGGTACACTGGGGAGTTGAGTCATCTACAGAGTATCAACAACGCTGATAGCGACAAGTACAAAGTTTAAAAAATGTCTGAGTGCTCAGCGAATGGTTTAAGAATATTAAGTTTGATCGGACAAAACTTTTGCGATCTGACCAAGAGTGCGATGCGGAACGATACGAGTTCAGTTATTCCAGCTTTGCTTCATATGATAGTCTTGATAAACGAGTATAAAGAGTGCATTGATTTCAATAAGTTATCATGCTTCTGCGGTCAAGACGAGGTTGACACGGTCAAACGGAGGAAGAAAACTACTGACGCTTTTAAACGTTCACGTGGAAAGAAGAGTAAAACTTCTGAGGAAACGAACGAGGAGCCTACGATAAAGAAGCTGCAAGACGGGTTGAGTGAACACTTTAAAAAAAAACTTTTTCACAGTTACTTGCAATGTATAAGTCTAATAATGGGGTAAACTTTTTAACGATTATTACTGTATAAGGCAGACTTTTTAACGATTATTCTTTTCTTAGAAATGTAACGAGCTCTTTTTTAAATAAAAAGAATTAACGATTAACACTTTTGTTTTCTTTACAGGGTAAGGATGAGTAGGATGCAAGTGTACCCATGACTTTACTATTTAAGGTGATCCCATTTAAATAGGCTAAAAGGCTATGTACCATCTTTGGTGCATGATGTGAATATGAATACTCTCTATACCTTTGGTAAAAAAGTTTTCCAAGGCCTGGGTTCTAATCCTGACTGTAACTGGTTATTGTACCAGACTGTCCTCTGAGAAGCCCAGGTTGTAATCTCGACTGTTATTGTAGCAAACTGTACTCGGAGAGGACCAGGTTATTGTACCAGACTGTACTCTGAGAGCATCAGGTTCTAATCCTGACCATTCTCTGAGAGGTCCAGATTATTGTACCAGACTGTACTCTGAGAGGTCCTGGTTATTGTACCAGACTGTACTCTGGGAGGCCCAGGTTCTAATCCCGACTGTTATTGTACCAGACCGTTCTCTGAGAGGTCCAGGGTTGTAACCCTGACTGTAGTCGGTTATTGTACCAGACCGTACTCCGAGAGGGTCAGGTTCTAATCCTGACCATTCTCTGAGAGGTCCAGATTATCGTACCAGACTATACTCTGAGAGGTCCAGGTTATTGTACCAGATTGTACTCTGGGAGGCCCAGCTTCTAATCCCGACTGTCACCTTATGTTAATGTACCAGACTGTACTCTGAGAGGTCCAAGTTCTAATCCCGAATGTCACCTTATGTTATTGTACCAGACTGTACTCTGAGAGGTCCAGGTTATTGTACCAGACTGTACTCCCGGAGGCCCAGCTTCTAATCCCGACTGTCACCTTTTGTTATTTTACCAAACCGTTCTCTGAGAGGTCCGGGGTTGTAACCCTGACTGCAGTCGGTTATTGTACCAGACTTTTTTCTGAGAGGTCCAGGGTTGTAACCCTGACTGTAGCCGGTTATTGTACCAGACTGTTTTCTGAGAGGTCCGGGGGTTGTAACCCTGACTGTAACTGGTTATTGTACCAGACTGTTCTCTGAGAGGTCCAGGTTCTAATCCCGACTGTAACTGGCTACCTCGTATTATTGTGGCAAACTGTACTCCGAGAGGACCGAGGTTGTAACCCTGACTGTAACTGGCTACCTCACATTATTGTACCAGACTGTACTCTGAGAGGGTCAGGTTGTAATCTCGACTGTTACCTCCTATTATTGTAGCAAACTGTACTCTGAGAGGTCCGGGGTTGTAACCCTGACTGTAACTTGTTATTGTACCAGTCTGTTCTCTGAGAGGTCCAGTTCTAATCCCGACTGTAACTGGCTACCTCGTATTATTGTAGTAAACTGTACTCTAAGAGGTCTGAGGTTGTAACCCTGACTGTAACTGGTTATTGGACCAGATTGGTCTCTGAGAGGCCCAGGTTTTAATCCCGACTGTAACTGGCTACCTCGTATTATTGTAGCAAACTGTACTCTGAGAGGTCCGAGGTTGTAACCCTGCCTGTAACTGGTTACCTCGTATTGTACCAGACTGGTCTCTGAGAGGCCCAGGTTCTAATCCCGACTGTTATTGTACCAGACTGGTCTCTGAGAGTTCAGGTTGTAAGCCTGACTGTAGCTGGTTATTGTACCAGTCTGTACTCTGAGAGGCCTAGGTTCTAATCCCAACTGTCACCTTGTATTATTGTACTAGACAGGTCTCTGAGAGGGTCAGGTTCTAATCCTGACTGTTATTGTACCAGACTGGTCTCTGAGAGGTCCAGGTTGTAACCCTGACTGCAGCTGGTTATTGTACCAGTCTGTACTCTGAGAGGTCCAGGTTCTAATCCCGACTGTCACCTTATGTTATTGTACTAGACTGTTCTCTGAGAGGTCCGAGTTGTAATCCTGGAGAGGGCAGGTAAAAAATAACAATACACGTACACACACACTCACATACGCGCACAGAAAACTCTATTTAATGAATATAATGATAAACATTTTTTAAACAGATACACACTAAATTAGTATATTTTTTCTTCAGTCAAGTTACAGAACATGAATATTTTTTTTTCTCAAGTCTTTTTAAAAGCGCTAACATTTTTCTCTAATGATAAAGGTATAGCGACATTAATTATTCACTTTTGTATTAATCAAAACATACATACACAGAAAACTCTATTTAATGAATATAATGATAAACATTTTTTTAAACAGATACGCACTAAATTAGTATATTTTTTCTCAAGTCTATTTAAAGCTCTAACATTTGTTTTTAGTGACATTAATCAAAACATACGCCCACTTTTTTCTCAAGTCTTTTTTAAAAGCACTAACATTTTGTCTAGTGGCATTAATCAAAACATACGCGCACTGAAAACTCTGTTTAAACAGATACATACTAAATTAGCATATTTTTGCTCAAGTCTTTTTTAAAAAGCACTAACATTTTTTTCTATTGACATTAATCAAAACATACGCATACTGAAAACTCTTTTTAAACAGATATGCACTAAATTAGTTTTATTTTTTCAGTCAAGTTATAGAACATGAATATTTTTCTCAAGTCTTTTTTAAAGCGCTAACATTGACATTACACTATAGAGACATGAGGGTTAGTAGATGCCTGTTCACTTTTACTGGATAAAGTTATAGATCACACACTGACACACGCACTTGCACTATACACATGATGGTCCAGCTTCAATCGAGGTCTCTTGGAAGGAAGTAGTTGGTTGCCCGCTTATAGAGTAATGGCCCCAAGGTAGAGTTCTGACTGATCCAGGTAACACGTGTCGTTTGTCGTCGATAGAGCATAGTGCAACCCGATTAAATTTTTGTGTGTAGAGTTTGAATCCTACAGCTCTTATTGAACGAGTTTCTCTCATGACTACCGTTTCATTAGTCAAACAATTACGATAGTCCTCTAAAGAGAGCGTTCTTAACGCGCTACTCTTGACACCTTTAGCCTTGAGCGTCTCACCATCTCCTTGCACCGCAAATGAATAGAGTTTAGGGCGTAAACCTATGAACTCGGTGATGATCTGATCTCGAGTCTCGTCTTTTAGTTTACCGAGCACTCCTTTATTTACTGCAGGCATGCCGTAAACATTGTCTTGTCCGTAAGTGGAGGTGTCCAGATAGTCAGTAGCTAACGGGATAAGTCGCTGGTACGCATCCTCAACAGTCATGTAGTAGAGAAGCGAGTCTCTATCAGTGTATTGAAGTTTTAACGTACCAGGAGGGAAGGCAGGAAACATGACCTGGTAATGTAGACCGTACATGACTACTTTCGAGATTTCCAAAATGGCGAATCCCGCATAAATCGGCATATCAAAGTAAATCTCCTGCGGTTCCATCTCAATGATGACCAGGTTTTCTGATACGATCATACGGTTTTTATAGTTTGGACTGGCTATGAGGTTACCCGCTCCAAATTTCCCTTCCCACCTGGTAGTTATTTTTATCGTACGGTAGGCCCTCTTGTTAGATATAAGGTGGCCGAATGCGGCATTGTTCATCAATTTGAAAAACATGTTTTCAAACTGATTGCTCGCTTTACTCCTCATTTCCGCGTTCAGCTTGATATACGGGGCCATCCATGGAGATTGTTTGAAACTGAGAACACGGTGAACTCTCGTCAGTTTCAACCCATTCACTAAACATAACTTTAGATGACGATAGTGAATGACGTACCTAGTCTTATCAGTTAAAGTTGTTAACAATTTCTCGTGTTTCCCTACGGGTGGAATCCCTTTCTCAGGACGAACGGCAAGTCAGAATGAGCGTCGTGTACATCTTGCGGATATTCAAGGTCTACCTGCAAGATATAGCCCATATCCGCATCGTCCTCCACGTTTAGCACGTCCAAACGTTCAATTTCATCATCTTCAAGCCATCTGAACTCTCCATAGGGTAATGATCTCAACATGCTAAATGAATAGAGCCCATTCACTTCTAGATAAACGAGGTAAGACTTGGTTTGGAACGGTCAAATGAACTCATATAACGATTATTAGCTACAGAATGACGATTAGCTACGAAACTATCCCTCCTCGAATAGCTCCCTCAATGAATGATGTATATCTACGTCATCTATTAATTCGAGCCGTACCTGGGTTATTCTCAATAGAGCTTGGTACGCGAGACTGGGGGCTGTAAGAGACCATCCGGGATCGAGCCTATACGTCTTCATACAAAGATCACGAAAGTTCTCAAAGACGTCGGCCAGTAGTGTTACGTCGGTATGAAGGTAGAGGTTCGAGTAATCCCAAAGATTCTTACATTCGAATAGCCGCCAAACCTCACAGGCGTGATCATAGTCTTCCTAAGAGATATGACTATCCGTGAGCGCGTTATAAAATTTATCTTTGCTCGGCAACTGAGTCTCGTTCAGCCGCTCAAATGAATCTATATAGTCATAGGGGAACACCCCTTTACGAGCGACTAGTTTGAAACGTTCATCATCAGGATGACACTTACGAGTGATATTAAGCTGCTCAGGTTCGAGGTAAGATACGCATTTCTCTAGGGAGGTACATAGAAAGCTGAAACTATCTATAATTTTAATTGCGATCCCTCGAAACCCGTGCCGAATATACTTCATGATTACTTTGAATCTTCCCATAGTCTCTCCAATAACCTTAACTTTCCCTGGATTGACAAGAACGCTCTCCCCTGTGAACGGATCAGTTTCTCTACGTTCAACAAGTGATTCGAGAAGGAAAAAATTATCGTAGCAACGCGCTATATGGATAACCACGCTCAGATGACTAGGGTTCTTATAATTAATATTACACCTGCGTGGCTGCTACCACGATAAAGTCCTGTCAAGTGACAATGATCCAAAACGCGGATATCATCATTCGCGTAGGGTTTTTCACAAATATGACAATGAGTGGCCGTATTGTGAGCATCTCTTTGAGCAGGTGTTAGCGGCGTCATTGGAACTACAGTACTATAATAATCTAGTACGCGCTTTGCCGTATCTACGAGAGCTTCAACAAATTGATCTGTACAATCTTTTCCCGTGAATTGTCGGTACTCTGAGAGATTATCATCAAAAATGCATTTAGTGTACATACCTACAGAATACGCTACATGACTCTGCACATTCTCAGTATAAGAAAATTTCGTGTCAGGATCACACGTTTCTATAGGCACGAGTAAACTCTCCAAGCCAGCGTACACGATAAATCCTGTTTTCTCCTGTTGTTTATACTGTGAGAACGCCAGGAATTTTTTTCCCCTTGAGGGAATGTACTCCTTACCGCTCCAAATTTTTTACACGTTTCTTTATGTTTTACAAGTTTATTTTCAGTCAGAAAAGAGCTCAAACAACGGTTGCAAAAATACCTACGTCCTACGTTAGACGTTGGTGTTAGTTGAGCGTTTATTAACCGCGCAGATTTTTGATTGCGCTGACATGATAATTTTCCGTCCCATGTACTTTTATCATGAATAAATGAACATGTCTAGCACGCTCTTTAGCACTGAACATGCACGGGAACCATCACTAACTTTTTAGAGTTGTCTGCAGTGTCCACATAAGAATCACTACCTTCGTGTTTTGCAAGTGTACACATTAACAGATATATCGTTAAGCCTTTCGAAGCGTTCAATATATCTCATTTTCGAACGGAAGCGGGATCCATCTAGATTCAACACGTCACGAAAAATTAGGATAAGACGATAAACGCTGAGCTCTCCCTTGTCGGCCTCAAAGAGCACGCCATACGGATACGGAGGGAAGCAAAGTCCTTCTTCAAGCTTGAAACCATTTATCAGCGCTCTATGTCTGGCTTTATTTATTCAGGAATTTGAACGTGGGCGCCGATCGTGAAAGCCGATTTTTTCGAGAAATTTACTCTCATTTCCAAACGTGCCGTTGTATATCCACCCGATTCTTTAGAAACGAAGCCCCCTCATCTGAGCGAGGGTGGGAAGACCACGTTATTCTCGTATATCTCCTCCAAGTTTATTGGGTTTAATTATATTGTATAAGAGAAGAATTGAAATAACCCTTTTCAATTCTACCATCAGTAGGATGCTTAAACTCGCAAATGGGGGGCTACAATTTACCTTTATCGGACCGTTCGCGTTTTTGATTCTTTTTCTACAGTCCTTACATAAATATCTCCGCACGCAACGAGAAACTGTAACGGGATCCTTATAGGCTAGTTCATTACTGATTGGTATGTCTTTATACGTCGGGCGTATGCTTGTTCAATAAGTTTAATAAAATCCTAGTGGCTCCAGGGTAAAGCCTAAACTGAGTAAATCCTGTACCTAAGTTTCGTGTTAAGGTCAAAAGTCTTTGGATCTGTTGTGTCTATATTGTCATGGTCCGATATCAGTACGCTCGAGGTCTTAATCTGGCCAGGTATATTGTTCAATGTAAGCATTATACAACTTCCCTTCACGAAGTGCAACGTCATGTTTCAAGTATCTAATTAAAAGTTGTTTCATTAGCGTCTAGATCCGTGGAGTATACACCCTATTCCCATTAGTTTGCCGAGATACAATGATAGGAGGGGGGACAAGCGCACTCGTTTTGCCGTTTGTTCTCTGTCTGGTTTGTGTTGCACTTATGCTCTAAACAGGCCCTACTCTCTCCTCGTATTATCTTCTTCATTTCTGGTCAGCTTGCTCTATTAATCTCTTCGAGCGGCTCTGAGACAGCTATAAAAAAACAAACAGGACATCTAGTTAGCTGTTCATGAAGCTTTGTTGATCTTTCAAAATATATTCATGTTGACAACCTACAATTGACACGATCACAAGCGTTGCCGATCTTTCAAAAATATATTCACGTTGACAACCTACAATTGACGCGATCTTTCAAAAATATATTCATTGACATATTCACAAGCTTTGTTGATCTTTCAAAAATATATTCATGTTGATAACCTACAATTGACACGATGGCAAGCTTTGTTGATCTTTCAAAAAAATATATTCATTGACATGATCACAAGCTTTGTTGATCTTTCAAAAATATATTCATGTTGATAACCTACAATTGACACGATGGCAAGCTTTGTTGATCTTTCAAAAATATATTCATGTTGACAAACCTACAATTGACATGATCACAAGCGTTGTTGATCTTTCAAAAATATATTCACGTTGACAACCTATCAACAAGTTATACAATTGACGTGATCTTTCAAAAATATATTCATTGACATGATCACAAGCTTTGGTTGATCTTTCAAAAATATTTCATGTTGATAACCTACAATTGACAAGATGGCAAGTTTTTTTTGATCTTTCAAAAATATTATTCATTGACATGATCACAAGCTTTGTTGATCTTTCAAAAATATATTCATGTTGATAACCTACAATTGATTACGATGGGCAAGCTTTGTTGATCTTTCAAAAATATATTCATGTTGACAACCTAACAATTGGACACGATGGCAAGCTTTGCTGATCTTTGAAAAATATATTCACGTTGACAACCTATCAACAAGTTATACAATTGACGTGATCTTTCAAAAATATATTCATTGACATGACCACAAGCTTTGTTGATCTTTCAAAAATATATTCATGTTGATAACCTAAATTGTAACGATCGCAAGCTTTGTTGATCTTTCAAAAATATATTCATTGTCATGATCGCAAAACTTTGTTGATCTTTCAAAAATATATTCATGTTGATAACCTACAATTTGACATGATGGCAAGCTTTGTTGATCTTTCAAAAATTATTCATGTTGACAACCTACAATTGACATGATCACAAGCGTTGTTGATCTTTCAAAAATATATTCACGTTGACAACCTATCACCAAGTTATACAATTGACGCGATCTTTCAAAAATATTTTCATTGACATGATCACAAGCTTTGTTGATCTTTTCAAAAAAATTATTCAATGTTTGATAATCTACAATTGGCACGATGGCAAGTTTGTTGATCTTTCAAAAATATATTCGATGACAGATCACAAGCTTTGTTGATCTTTCAAAAATATATTTCATGTTGATAACCTACAATTGACACGATGGCAAGCTTTGTTGATCTTTCAAAAAATTATTCATTGTTGACAACCTACAATTGACACGATGGCAAGCTTTGCTGATCTTTAAAAAAATTATTCACGTTGACAACCTATCAACAAGTTATACAATTGACGCGCTCTTTCAAAAATATATCATTGACATGATCACAAGCTTTGTTTATCTTTCAAAAATATATTCCATGTTGATAACCTACAATTGTAACGATCGCAAGCATTGTTGATCTTTCAAAATATATTCATTGAATGATCACAAGCTTTGTTTGATCTTTCAAAAATATATTCATGTTGATAACTACAATTGACACGATGGCAAGCTTTGTTTGAACTTTCAAAAATATATTCATGTTGACAACCTACAATTGACTTGATCACAAGCGTTGTTGATCTTTCAAAAATATATTCACGTTGACAACCTACAATTGAAACGATCGCAAGCTTTGTTGATCTTTCAAAAATATATTCATGTTGGCAACTTATCAACAAGTTATACAATGACATGATCACAAGCTTTGTTGATCTTTCAAAATATATTCACGTTGGGCAACTTATCAAAGAGTTATACAATTGACATGATCTCAAGCTTTGTTGATCTTTCAAAATATATTCGCGTTGACAACCTACAATTGACATGATGACAAGCTTTGTTGATCTTTCAAAAATATATTCACGTTGACGACTTATCAACAAAGTTATACAATTTGACATGATCACAAGCTTTGTTGATCTTTCAAAAATATATTCACGTTGACAACTTATCAACAAGTTTATACATATTGACACGTTCACAAGCTTCGTTTGAGCTTTTCAAAAATATATTGCTCAAGTCTTTCTGTACATTCCTAACTGAGATTAGAAAATTATTCAACGTAATAATTATGAATTAAAAGGAGTTCTTTCTGTACGTCCTTAATGAGATTAGAAAATTATTCAACGTACTAATTATGAATTAAAGGAGGGTGAACCCACAGGAAGAGTTTAAAAAAAAAACCATACTCTGTACATCCTAACTGAGATTAGAAAATTATTCAACGTACTAATTATGAATTAAATGGAGTCTTTCTTGTACATCTTAACTGAGATTTAGAAAATTATTCAACGTACTAATAATTATGAAATTAAAGGGGGGTGGACCCACAGGGAGAGTTGAAAAAAACCTATTACTCTGTACATCCCTAACTGAGATTTAGAAAAATTATTCAACGTACTAACTATGAATTTAAAAGGTGTCTTTCTGTACATCCTAACTGAGATTAGAAAAATTATTCAATGTAACTAATTACGAATTAAATGAGGGTGAACCCACAGGGAGAGTTGAAAAAACCTATACTCTGTACATCCTAAACTGAAAAAAAACAAAAAATTTCGATTGATTTGATTAATCCTAGAAATGGTTGTAATAAAGTACCTTCGAAGCTTATTAGCGCCGTTCCTGTGCTTGTTTTTGGAAATGCCCTGGTACACTAGCAGTAAGTCGGCTTTGGAGAGCCTCTTCAGCTGGGCGTCGGTGAGTAGAGAAAAACGAGCCGGTAACCACACGTTTATTTGTTCTCCAACAAGGCGAGAACTCTGCGTCCGTATCTAGTCGTCACCCCTTTTATATTAGTGATATAAACCATGACCTATCTCTAAATCTGTCAGCTTCCTTGACACTATCTCACTCGAGCCGATTGCTGACAAAAGCGCTGCTGAGTATTCACTAGACATTCTTGATGATGTTGTTTAGAATATAAAGATTTAAAAGATAATGGATTCTACTTAAAGGGGTTAACTCAATATATAGAAGTAAACTACTCCCTCTAAAGGAGGCGGGCCGAAAAAGGGGTTTGGACTCGCTTAGCTCCTCCTCTTTAGTGCGTGAGAAGTTTCGAGTCATTTACTAAGTCCCCTCTTGTAAAATTCTCACAGACCATTTACTTTCAAAATAATCTCTGTCAAGTTCAAAGTGAAACACAGATGTTAACTTCCTGAGACGTTCAAAAGCGAAACAGATGTTAACATCCTGAGTTAAAGCTCTCTCAACGGTTAGGGGAGCAGACCCGACCGGCTAATTCGCAGGAAAACGTTCTTCACTTGTCACCCCCCGAGGAGGGGGTTTGAGTAGGGAAAGAACAAGAGGGGACTGGTAGGGAAACCATTCTTCACTCCCCAAGGAAGGTGCGAGTAGGGAAAGAAGGGGGGCGGGCGTTTCACCTATAATTTAACATTTGAATAATTTTTGAAAAAATTGTTAAATCCTCGAGATTTACAGGTTTTCGCTTTACCCCCGGCGTTGGAGGTGGGAAACGCAGCTGACTTGTGGCTGGTAAAACAGGCGACTCTGACTGGGATACGCCAGTGAATCTGCGCCTGGTGGGTTTAGACGTCTCGGCGATGGGCGCGCAGGGTGATCTACTGACTGGTGGGAACAGACGACTCTGAGACGGGTTAGCCTGTGACGTGGGGTGGGTACTTGTGCCGGGGCAAGGTCTGTAAATCTGGGGGTGTGTACGGCTGTTCTTTCTGGGGCGGGTGGCGGCGGCGGGGCGGCGTGGAGTGCGGGGGGATGGATGGGTGGAGTTCGGAAGGGTGGCGGGGGTGGGGGGGGTAAACACAGCTACCACGCCCCCCTTGGGGGAAATTGAAAAACGGGGGCACGTTTACATCACAAAATATACGTTTCCACGATTCTCTTCGTGGGTTAGTACTTCCGTCGTCTTTATGTGTGACAGGAAAGAGTCACAAACTCATGTGCCTCGCTCCTCTACTTTGTAAATTTACCTGTTCTATCACCCCACCGCGACATTTGTGAACATTCCTTCCCGTCATATAGGCACACCCCTCCATCGTTTGGCCCACAAACATTAAATTAATTAGCCGGTGAGCATGGTGAGCTTTACCTGGAGCAAAAGTCCGTAGAGTCCCCTTTTTGCTCCGCTGCCCGTTGTTGTTGTTAACTGCCTTTTGTCTCTTTAAGGGGTTCAAAGTTCCCCAATGGGGTGAACCGGGTTTTACTCCGGCCGCAGGTAAAAACCATTTTTTTCCTTTATTTAATAAACCCGGGGTCTTCTCTGTAAGATTTTGCCAAACCGGCAGGGGTAAATACCAAAACTCGCCGTCTAGGTAGGCAAATTAGGGTCTCCCGAAACTTTGTATTGACGGCTTTTTGTTTATCCACCGAAGTACTTTTGATCTACGGCTGGGACCCACCAATTTGAGGGTTTCTGCACCCCCGCGACGATATTTACCAGCGGCTGTAACTTGTCCATATTGGACCCCTTACAAACTTTATAAATAAAACAACCAAGTGGGCACCCCTTGTTTATAGCCCCCCTCCCTCGTTTGACGTCCACCGATATATTCTTTGTCTCGCCCTTGTCTTTGTCTGCCCGCCAAACCTGGCGCCCCCGTGTCGAATGCCCCTCGATATTTTTAAGTTGTCTCAACTCGTCTTGTTGGGGCCGACTTTCTGGCCCCCAAAAGGGTTTGCGACATAACACGCAATGATTACGTCATTGGGAAAACCCCCAAGGTTGTTGAGGTCAAAAATCTATTTTTGTTCGTGGGCCGTCAAGTGCGCCAGGGGAAAAACCCCCCGCTGCCCGGGGAATGAACTCAATATCTATTTTTTTGTCTTGTCTCCCCGGGACTTACTGGCACCAGGGAAAAAACCCTGTTGCCCCGGGCAATGACCTCGATATCTATTCTTGTCTTGTCGGGCCCCGACATATTGGCACCGGGAAAAGATGCCGAGGGCAATGACCTCAATATCTATTCTTGTCTTGTCGGGCCGACTTACTGGCGCCGGGTGGGCGGGACAAACTCGCGATGATTACGTCATAGGAAAAAAAAACTCGGTTGTTCCGGGCCGAGAGTGCGGGTGGGGGGAACATTTCCGGCATTTCGACAGACGCTACCAAACACCAATTTTTGTAGATTGTGACGGGGATAGCGGCCCCTAACTTTGGATTCCGAGGCCCCTGTTGTGCTGTGTCAGCTAGAGTTGTGACATAACACGCAATGATTAAAGGAAAAGGGAAAAAAAAAACCCCCCGGTTGTCCGGTCCGAGAGCTGCGGGGGGGGAGGTGCATTTTCCAGGCATTTCGACAGACGCTACCAAAAAAACCAATTTAGTAGACTTGTGACGGGGGTAGTGGCCCCTAACTGTGGATTCCGAGGCCCCTGTTTGTGCATAATTAGAGATGCTAGAGTTGCGACATAAACGCAATGATTCGTCATAGGAAACACACAGCTTGCGAGGTCACGATCTATTCTTGTCCCAACTTGTCTGCCCGCCAACCTGGCCCCAGGGTTGCGATGATTCGTCATTGAAAAAACCCAAGGGTTAAACGAGGTCACTTGTCGCCCCGCAGTTTGGCGTCGGGGGGTTTTGGGGAAGGAGGAGGGGGGGGTCCCTTAAACAAATTACCACCCCTCTACCACAAAACACCATAGCGCAAGGGGGTTTATGCTGCTTGTTCCGGGGGCAGAGCCTTGTGGGCAGAAAGAGCCGATGTTCATTCTAGGCTTGTCAGCCCTAGCGCAAGCTTCGTTTCCGAGCCCTCCGTCAAAAATGGGCGCCAGCGAAAACCCCGTTGCCCTGGGCAATGAAACCTCAATATCTATTCTTGTCTTGTCTGCCCGACATACTGGCGCCGGGGAAAAAAAAAAAACCCCCTTTCCCGGGGCAATGACCAATAGCTATTAACAATCATCAAGAACCAACTGGGCCAGGGTTGGTAGTCGAGGGGGGGGGGGGCGGAAAAACAGGGCAAAATTGGTGGGGGAAAAGAGAAATTTATTTAGTAAAAACCAACAGAGGGGAAAGTTTTGGGCAGGGGGTGGGGGGGGGAAAAAAATAACGGTAAATATGTGGGAAAGCAGGTCCCTCAAACAGGATTGGGTGGGGTTTTTGCCGTTGCGGGAAAACGGGGTTCCCAATACGCCCCGAACACTATTCTTCTGTGTGATGGATTTCACGGGGAAAACATCCCACTAGCTCCTCCTGGATGTCGTCAGGGTTTGTCCGTTTTCAGGGTCCCTTTTTACAACGACCCTGACTAGTCGCTCCCCGTCCCAGCTCGTAGGACCATGCTGGATCCCCAAGCTCGGCAAGAACTTCTGGGGGCGCGGTAATCCTCCTCCGACCCGCACTGGAGGGCCCCACTCGGTCCCCCGGCTCCGACCGCCTCCACAGGCTCTCGGGCCCCTCCGACCCCAACCCACTCCCTTTCCCAAACCCGGCTATCTCCCGGACGTCCTAGACTTCGTTGTCTAGAGGGATCAAAAGGCGGTTTGGTGCTGAAGTCTTTATTTAGCTAGACTCGGATCACAAACCCCGTTCTCGTGAACCTGGACGTGCGGTGTCCTTCATAGACCCCCCGAAAAAAACCCCACCTAAAGCGGGACTGACTGGGACAGGTTTACAATGTATTGAGAGAGAGGTTGGGACCCACCCCTACCTTTCGAACAGCAGCATCGTCCTACCGACCGATCAGCTTGCTCGACTGTCTGGGCAAGTTGTTCGAGAGACTAATACTGACGAGACTGACCGACATGTTCGCGAGGGGGGCATCTTGGTGGACGAGCAGTTCGGCTTTCGGGCGGGACACGCTACGTCTCATCATCTTGTCCGGCTCGTGGAGCAGGTTACGAGGAACTTCAACATCAACAGGCTGACTGGTGCTGTCTTTCTTGACGTGGCAAAGGCCTTCGACCGTGTTTGGCACGAGGGTCTCCTTTTCAAACTCCTCTCCCTGAACCTGCCCTTCTATCTAGTTAAGGTTGTTCAATCTTATCTTTCCCATCGCACCTTTTCCACTACCTTTGGGAACACCACCTCCCAAGTCAGAAGCATCCGGGCTGGAGTGCCGCAGCGTTCCATGGTGGGCCCGCTGCTCTTCAGTCTCTATGTGAACGACATTCCAAAATCCCCAGGCACCGAGTTGGCTCTGTATGCGGACGACACGGCTCTAGTAGCGGAGTCGTGGCGAAGGCAGCTGGTGGAGAGGCGACTCCAGACGCACCTGACGCAGTTGGAGGGGTGGCTGACTACCTGGAGAACAAGTATTAACGTGGAGAAGAGCACTGCAATGCTCTTCACATGAAAAGAAAGTACTACAGGCCGGCCCCACTCCAGCTGTTCGGAGAACAGATCAGATGGGCGGACAGTGTTAATACCTGGGACTTACGCTGGACACAAAACTGACCTGGAGACGACACTGTAACGAAAGACTGAACAAGGCGAGGCAAAGGCTGGGAGTCCTAGGTCGCACTGCTTAACAGGCGTAGCGCCCTGTCTACAAGGAACGGTCTGACGCTGTACAAGCAGCTGCTCAGGCCGATCCTCGACTATGCGTGTCCCGCTTGGGGTCACCTGGCGGACACGTATATGAGGAGGATGCAGGCGTTCCAGAGCGTATGTCTGAGGATCATTGTGGGCGCACCTTGGTATGTCCGGAATGAGACTCTTCATCGTGACCTGGATATGCCTACCATCAAGGACCACTTCCGGAAACTGGCGCAGTCCTTCTACGCCAGACTTCCCGGTGCCACCAATCCTCTTATCCAGGGGCTTGGGAACTACGTCATCGACCCTGGTGGGTGCCATCGACGTCCCAAAGCCCTGCTCGGATAAGCAAGATTGTCAACAGTGGTTTAGGAGGCTCTCACCCAGCCCCCCATAGAGTAGTGTCTCCGCACGTAACTCTAAAAAAAACCCTTAGTCGGTTTCTCAATTTCTTACCCCCCCTTTTTACCCCAATATTATTAATATTATGTAATTTCTGTTTCTTTGTTCCAGAACTTAGCGAAACGCGACAACCCGTTTTTAAATTTTTGCGAACCCACGGTGTGACCAATTGGTCGATACGTGTTGGAACTTGCTCTCGTGCTCCCCTTCTGGAAGCATCGGAGCATGCCTTTTGTCTGTGTCTGTGTCTGACAGGGTTTCCTAGGTCGATTAACTCTGATTTGATGTCCTCGGGATTCATGTTTGGTGACAGTCTCTTTATTAATATCTTCACCGGCTTGTCTCGTGGCATTGAGAAGGTGTAAAACTCTTGGTTCCTTTCTTTGAAGAGGGTTTGTACTAGTTTGAAGTCGTGGGTCGAGGTGGTTGTATTTCAAGTCCATCCTTAATGTAACTAACTCCTGTTGGGGTCTCAGTGTCTTTTGCAGTTTAGGTGACCTTTTTGTAATTTTGGATCCCTACCGTCTACCGTCTCTCCTTTTTGTTGTCGATCGTCTGTGTTGTGGGTGTGTCATTGTTTATTTGTGTATCTGCGTTCAGTGCTGTGTATTGGTTGTCGACCGTGGTGATTGTTTTCTTTGCTTGTGTCCTGTCTGTGTTCTTAAATTTTCTCTTACGTCTGAGTTTGTTGACTAGGGTGAATGATCCGTTGCCGTCGTGGTCAGTTTCCATGTCGGTTGTCTCCAGTTGGCGTCCGAGTTGGTAAAGTTAGCATTTCTGTGTCTACGTTGTTTTGTAAAGGGTCTTTGTGGTGTCGTTTGTTGATGCGGCCATTCCGCTCAACCCTGAAAAGGGCAGGCTAGTGGCCAGTGTGAAAGGGTTAGATTGCCCCCCTCTGTGCAGTATGGGTGGGATTTGTGTGTTGAGTGGTGTCCCGGTTGTTGGACTCCGACTGCGAGGTATTGCTTTGCAGCCGATCACGCTTTACGGAACGCTGTAGCTTCGCTGGCACCGTTAGGATCAACTACAGCAAATCACCGAAACGTCATCCCGAGTTCAGTTGACGTGTTAGTGACCTAGCTTAGGTTTTCCCGGAGAGTGTAAGATGATTGTCTGACAATTTGCTGGGTAAACTGGAACACGTAAGGGAGGCAAGACGACACCGTGCACTCTCATCCAGTTATGTGGCACACGGGTTCCCATGTTATATACTCTTGGTCTAACTCGGGAACGAACCAAACGGAGGGATCGACGTACGGTTTAGGAGGGGGTGGGGTGGAGGAGAGAATGTTTCCCAGAAGAGCCGCCAGGGAATCAGCGCCTTAGGGTTGAGGCGTCAACTGGCGATACTGAAGTTCTTTTCCATCTCGTGCGTCCAACGGTCAAGACATCCGCCAAGTCACATGCCATGCTTGCGAAAAGGCTCGTGAAAGCATGATTAAAGTATGGTGATAATATCAGACTGCATCCTGTCCATCGTAAGCCATTTTCTTCTACTTTATGAAGAAATAGATGAGTTTTAATTTTCTTCTGCCTTCTAAAGGAATAGATTAGTTTTTGTTTTAATTTTCTTCTTTTAATTCCTTTATTTCATTCGTAGCTATATTGTCATGCTTGTAGATGTCCTTTATATAGAGGACATGCTACAACAGTTCAGTTCAAACAGCAACAAACCAATTCTGAAACTCGTTGCCAATAATTTGATGAATGGCCTACTACCTCTTCCCTCCCTCCCGCCCCTACATTTATTTCCATTTATCTTTCTATTGCAACTTGTGTAACGCAACATTATGTTCTTCTTTAATCCGCTAGCTTCTTATATATTTATCAAGAACTACTATTGTTGGATTATTGTTTTACTTCTTTAATTTTTATTATTTTACTCTTTCCTTCATATTTTTAAATTAAAATATGTTCACTTGATCCCGAATAATTTTTCTTGAATGGTTAAATCAGCTAGCATACATAATAACATAAATTAAACCAAAAATTGCCCATAAACCCTCAGCGGGGTTGGAATTTTATGTTTTAATAAACCAGGTGGTTTAAACCCTGATACTGAAATGCATCTATCCGATTCCCAAAATTACACCCAACCTCCTTCAAAGCTATCTTCACATTTCTCTCTCAATGAAATCTCAGCCTACCAAGGAGTCTTGTTATTCAGGTTTCCCAACTAAAATTTTGTGTACACGATTGTATGTCATCACCCATAGCGTAACATGACACCCCACTTAGACCTACGTACTTTCACTATCGGTTAATATGTCAGGTGACGCATACAAACCTCGAAGTTATCAATTGTGGAACTTTTTTTCCTCCTGTATGTTCATTCCCTATAAGCCCATTAGCCATAACCATTCTTTCCATTTTTGTCGACATATATTTCCCAACTATCCAAATTCATTGGCTGTGTTTCGCTAGCAAATTTTAATATGATCACACACTATGTATTTACATTAAATTAATATATCCTACATTCCCGTTAAATATATCGCAATCCCGATATAAATCTCATCCTTTTGTTGTCCTTAGTTCTGTAGCTAAATTTGAAAAAGCCAACTCAAACGGTGAATTTTAGATTCAATTTCCCACCTAGCAAATATTGTCCCTTCTGAATTTGGTGAAACTCAACAGATTGGTACTCTCCAATATCAGTTTCTTCATATTTTTAAAAATACATTTTAAGTTTTTCTCATATTTAGCCTTATGATTATTAATGTTAGATAACTGTAATCAAGCATTGTTATGAAACTATAGTAACACTCGAATTGTGATGTTTTGAATGTGTCAATCTTGTAACTAATTTTTTGAATTTTGTGGTAACATAATTGTTTATCATAAATATTCTTGGAATAGTATATGACAATGCCCTAAATAGCTTGTGATTTTGACATTTTTCGTCGGTGAAAAAGTCATGTGAATCCTCAAGTAAGGTGGGCTCGTTCATTTTGCAGCTTGCAAAGCAGTACTGAGGCAACTTACTATGTAAGTACATTATAATATTTCTTTACAGATGCTTAAAACTAGGGGAACCGAAACAAAGGTGGTAACACGGTAAAAAAAAAAAGAGTCACTACTGCAATAGACTAGATTAACAGTGATGGAAAGGTCAAAGTTCAAATCCAGGCAGGTGTATTGAGGATAGTTGTTGTGAAATAAACACACACATTCATTCAACACTTATCAACCCGCTTCGGTGGCCGCATGGTCTAAGGTGATACTCTCGCAGTAGACTAGACTGCCAATGACGGGATGATTAAGGTTTGAATCTTGGTCAGGTGTACTGAGGGTAAATTTTTCCAAAATAGTTTTACAATCTTCCTCCACGCAAATACAGTTAAACATTGATATAAATATAACCTTCCTCATCCCTAAAACCATTATTGTAATATTAGTACATAAGTGTATCAACCAAACAGGCGGTAAGATGTGGTGCTAAAAGAAAGAAGCTTGGTGATCAGGGACAGGACCAGGCCTAAAGGTGACCTGGTGGTCTAGGATGAGTTGTCTGGCTTCTGTGCTGAGTGAGGGTCCGGGGTTCAATCTCGGTCCCGACACAGATTTATCTGATTGCCAAACCCTTCCTTCACCTCTAACAAGACATCTTGTGAATGTGGGGAATGCCAGGCCTCCACCGTGGTTCGGATTCCACGTTAAAACTGTAGGTCCTTCATTTCATCTCACAATCACCCTACCATTACACATTAGCGTAAGTGCGTATAACCCGAACGGGTAGTAAGACGTGGTGCTGATGATAATAATAATAATAATAATAACTAGGCCTATATGTTTAACCCAAACTCGTTACAGGCCTGGCCTTGTGCTATTTTGCTTCGTAATGTGAGCTCTACTCTTCATAAACACTAGTTATAAATCCTGTCTTGCTTTGTCAATCTCACTTAAATGTTCTGTGCCCCAATAATTGCCTGACCTGCCAGCCACCACTGATAGGGTGTACTACACGGAGTGTACCATCTTATTTTGAGAGTAAGGGTATGCGAATCCCTTTATCGATATCTTGGCAATGGCGTCACCCGGAATCTTGTGTGTCACTTCCGACGTGACAGGCAAGGATATGGTCCCGACGGTCTACGCAATAAGTTTGTCACGATGGCCTCCCCGAATAAGTCACGTGTTTTCCATCTCTGGTAAAGCAGTTCGGTTTGTGAGAAGTTGAGTCGTTTTGCGGTTTATGTCACGTTAATTTAGTGATTCTTCCCAGTGAGCACATCTGATGGCCGTCATAACTAAACTGTCGATTAAGGGATATTTTCACCCACACCGGTGGTCTCAGCCAATAGACTGGTTGATGTTCGGATACATGCTGGGTGTACTAAAGTGATTTTTTTCCCTAGATGGTGTCCCTGTGTCCCTGCATGCAAATTTTGTTTAATTTACTCTCTTAATTCTACATATATCAACTCTACACCATAATTTATGTTAAATGTGAATCTCACGAACGGGTATTAATATGCGTAAAAATATACAGGGTGTGCCGTAACATGTGGGACCTACTTCAGTGGTGGAGAGGAGACAAATAAAAAGTTAATACAAACACGTGTCCCATTTGACCTTGTTATGGTCATGGTTGTATTCCAGTAATTAATTGAGCTGCTTAACATTATAGGAAGTGCTCTAATGGCCACCTTCGGCCTGAATGCAAGCCTGCAGTTGTGTCGTAGCTTGCCGCACTCTATCAAATATACGAGTACATTTCATTGCAATGCTTGTATTCAGGCTGAAGGTGGCCATTTTGAGTACTTCTGTAATGTGAAGTTGCTTAACATTACTGGAGTACAAACATTCTGCTCTACAATATCTAGTCTTACTATTTATATTCGCTAGCTAAAAGTTTTTTTGAGGTGTGATTAAGTTTACATCCAACTTTGGCTCAAAACGCCAGGTGGCTAATGCCATTATGGTCCCCGTTCTCTTTCTAGGTAATTAATGTTGCATTCTACTAAAATACAGTGACCTGGTAGTCTAGGGGTAAGGTGTCAGACCTCTGTGCTGGGGGTCCGGGATTCAAACCTCGGTCCCGGCACAGATTTATCTGATTACCAAACCCTTCCTTCACCTCTGACAAGACGTGTATCAATCACAACTTGTGAATGTGTGGAATGCCAGGCCTCCACCGTGGTTCGGATCCCACGTTAAACTGTAGGTCCTCCATTTCATCTCACAATAATGGCTTACTTAGTGCTGACTGACAGCTCACAGCTGACAGCTGACGGCTTTAAGAGTTACCAGACCAAATTATGTATCCCTACGCCAAATCATATGATCTAGAAAAACGTGTTTAGCAGCTGTCAGTCAGCACCAAAGAAGCCATGAGGTTACTGTACATCCACATAGTCCTGTTTATAATATGAGTCTCTAATAGCTGACATATTGGCATCAAATCTATCAAACAAGAAGTAGATTGACTCAGGATGTTGTAATTTACATGTTTGCACGTGTTTGTTAGCTTTTTGACCAAATCCATCCAACTGGTTTAGAGGCATTTAATCTTTGCTTTAATGTACTATCAGAGAGAAGGAGATATCATAGACCACTCAGGGAACACAAAAAGGGGGAGGGGAGGTATGCATTAATTTGCATGCGTAATATAACTTGGTAATCTAGAGAGAGAGAGAGAGAGAGAAAGTGGAAAGATGGAAGAAGGAAGGATTATTGACTACTATGTGGGAGGAGAGGGGAAGTGGGAGGGAATATATGAATTGGTAGGTAATTCAACGGACCGTGATACTGAGATACTTTAATTTTCTCACGGTTGGCTATTTGGAGCAACTCTTAGAAAATACAAACATATTTTTTGGTGGTCAACATTGATAACAATTTACTACACTATAAGTATTATAAATCACTTCGATGATCGAATGGTCTGAGGCGTCACGCTCACAATAGACTAGTCTGCCGATGACCGGAAGATCAGGTTTCAAATCGCGGCTGGTTATATTGGGGGTGGTCTTCCTAAATGATTATCCACGCTCTTTCAATGCAAATGCGGATACACTTCCACTAAATTCAACCTTTCTCATCCCTTACACATCAACGTAATTAGTGGAGCTTAGATATGCTTACAACTCGAACGGGTAGGAGACGCGACGCTAAAAAAGAATTTTACCATTTTATGGATTTTAGTAATATCCATCAAATTTAAAGCTACAGATAGCATGAATTTACGTCTGAATACGTTAAAATATATCTAGTATCTTTTATAGCTGTCAGCTATGTTATTTTTTTTTTCAAGAAAATTGGATTATTCCAAATATATCAATATAACACTTCTAAATACGAACAATGGCTGCCGCCACATAAAGAAACATGGTAGAATTATGTAGCAGTCATTGTGGACAGTGGTTAAGGAAGACAATCTATTGGTCCATGTTTAGAAATAATTGAGCAAAGAGAGTATTTTACCAGGACTCCATGCTCAAGAGAGTTTTTTTTAATAAGCTAGTGATGAAAATGATGTCAGCTCTTTTTTCAAAATTTTAAATCAAATGTTTTTCTTCTCTTTCGGACGTGATTAGAAATGATCACAATCTGATTCCGTGTTCAGTTTATTTTTTTGCTTCTCCATAAGCGTTAACTAATAAATTTAATTAGTGAATGGTGTTGACGGCCACTGTCAGTTTTGATACTTAGATCGTCAAGGTGATTAATTTAATTTCACAGCGACACGATCATACCACAAAAAACCTTTTTCAACTGACAAAACAAGCTAAAGGTGCACTGTCCAAACTGCGACAGGTATCTGCGACTGCGGCTGGAATCGCAGTCTTCACGCCTGCGCAGTTCGAGTTAGGTCTGAGACACGATGCGATGGTAGCACGTGTCACAGCATTGGTGGAGCGAACAGTGAGGATAGAGTCACAGTGAAAATGCTAGAATTGTAGGGATATTGCATATTTGTTAATTAATTTTGTGTGGCATATTTTTTTAAAAATATTTCAACAATGAAAACTGGAGGTGTTAATGACCCACTCGCAGGATGTAGTGTTGTGTGCGCTAGTATCCTGACATCAACGCATACACGATTTAAAACATCCGATGTACAAGAACATGAATTCACGAGACAATGTAAGGATGAGTAATAAGATACAGTGGAAAAAATAAAATTTATTTTACTTACACCAGGTCTAACTACCCCGTTTGGGCAATCTTAATTACGCTGGTGAAGTAGGAATGTGGAAGGAAGTATTTAGAGTAAATGTACCTACTCATATTCGTTTAAAGGGAGGGTATGAAACCAATTATGGAAACCAACTTCAATATACGCGGCAAAGGTTCAAGCCCTGCCTGAACTCCGCTAGTTTTTCAGCAGGACTGATGAGTTTATTGAACCAATTGCACGAGCATTCCTAGATATCACTTTCAACAAGTCGTTATACATGATTGAACTTTTTAATATTCGTTCTAAAATACATTCCTTGAACCGGGTATCAAAACTTAAAAGATGTATATTGATTAAAATATCATAGCATCCTTCCTCATCATGTGTTACAAATATACTGCTCAACTTCTGTCATTTCCTTCTGTTGTACAACCACATTCAAATTATTTCGTCATCTACTTCCTTCCTCAAAATTACCAATAAGCTTTAGACACTCGGATCACATGTATTTTCATCCATCTAGAAATCGAATGGCAATTGCGGCTGGAGTCGCGTCTTGGAAAACAACCCATGTGACTGTCGCATGCGGCTATTGTCACCACGGTATATTATGACAGTAGCCAGTGAGACACCAGCTGCAAACACAGGTAGCTGTCGCAGCTTAAACAACGCACCTTTAATTAGTTACAAAAGAAAGGTCCCTGATTCTATATAAAACAAACTCAACAAGAGAGATAAAATAAGAGGGGAGGCTAGCAACTTACAACAATATTACTCTAAATGATTAACGAAAGTCACGTGTATCAAGAATATAAAATGATCACATAAATATTTTGCCTAGGAGTTAAAATAATTATATACAAAAAAAAATGTAAATGGCAACAGGCAGACATAACAGAAAGGCTTAAATATAAATTTAATTTAACATTTTAATTTAGAAAACATTTCATTGATTTAGTAAGGAGTTAATAATATACTCAGAACATCTGGAACTAAGTGGCTGAAAAGGCCATTAAAACACTGCGAACTTTTCTCATGAAGAGGTGGTGAAATCTATAAACAGTAAACAACAGAAAGGAAACTATAGTATGATTTTGGTAGGAAGAACACAAGAAGCTAATTACTAAGGTTACTAAAACAATTTTAATATTTTCATACATCAAGGTATGCTATCTGAAGCTGTCACTTTTGATAGATATTATCGATAACTATAAAATAACACAAATAATAAAGTGAAATACTATCAATGCTATCCGCAAATAAATATGTTTAAATTTTCTCTACTGTTCTTCCAACCGAAATCAGGTTATAAATACAATACGACATAAAAGTAAATCACAAGTCAACCCAATCACTAAATAGTAAATAGGGAGCGAGTCCGGCGCGCAAAAAATGCTTAGCGAATCAACATAGGTCGACATAGAGAAAAGCTTATCTTACATTAAAACAATAGTTAGTCCACATGGCAACTAAGTTGTAATAACTTATCAAAAACAAAATAACAACTATAATTTAAAGCTTCATGCGCTCCCCACTGAATCACGCCAACACCCAGTCATAGCGTTAAAGTTAGTAGCAGGACCAAACGCTTGATAAAAATAAAGCTTTCTTCCATAAAATAGATGGACAGTTATAATGATGAAATAACCTACAGTATTTCCTCAAATAATACAAAGAAAAAGTGTGTAATGCGGTCTGTCAATCAGTAGATCATCACTATCCCACTAGCGTAGTTAATGAATGCGTATAGCATGGGGGTTCCTCGAAAATAATAGGGGGTTGGAGGAGAGGGTTGAGACAGTAAATTTTGCAACTCTAAGCGCTCTGAAATTAGGAAAACTCCCTGGTGACAAGGACAACGTTTCCAACACTAGAGGGCTCCTCAGTTAATAAGGGGGTTATGGTGTTCTCCCCCGGAAAGTTGTAATATTTGAGGCGATAATTAAGCCTTAAATCGAGATTTTAGCTACTTAACTGTGTTTTTAAAGTTATTTGTTAGTGATGGATTCTTAAAGCTACAAGTGTTGTTTGTTTTGACATTCAACATTATTGCGTGTGGGAAAACTAACAAATTTAGGCTTTAAAAACAGCAAGGTTTATAAAGTGATCAACTTAATATTACCTGACCTTCTTAAGGTATTACTATGTAATGGCAACGAAGGTACTAATCTACTTAATTAACTTGGTTAAAATTTGTCTGTTGTTGGTTAAAAGTCTGCTGTAAATAACTTTCTTAATCTGGGGTACAAAAAAGTCAAAAAAAATTTCAACTCAAGATCTCGACTCTCCACAAAATTCCCAACGTTCAAGCTTTTTCCTAAAATCGGTGGGTGGGTGGGGGGGGAACACACACCCTTCATCCCCTCTCAGCATTACGCCCCTGCCCGAACAGGTACTTAAGACACGGTGAAAAAAAATGTTCTCCATACTAAGAATGGAGCCAATCTTATTTTATCATAAGTTACTCTATCGTGTGTTAGAAATATTATATAAGAGTCAGGGACCTGGTGGTCTAGGGGTAAGGTGTCGGACTTCTGTGCTGGCGGCCGGGGTTCAATCCTTGGTCCCGGCACAGATTTATCTGATTACCAAACCCTTCCTTCACCTCTGACAAGACATATTGTGAATGTGGGGAATGCCAGGCCTCCACCGTGGTTCGGATCTCACATTAAACTGTAGGTCCTCCATTTTATCTCACAATCACCCTACCATCACACATTAGCATAAGTGCGTATAACCTGAACGGGTAGTAAGACGCAGTGTTAATAATAATATATCAGAGTCCATAATCGTACCTCTACCTACATTATAGATATCCAGAAGTATAAAGAGAGAGAGAGAGAGAGTGTGTCTATATGTTATATCAAGGATTTAACTTTTTAATCCTAAAAAATGTTAACCTATAAGTTATACATACATATATAATATTGTTTATATGTAAAGCGTATAACCCGAACGGGTAGTAAGACGTGGTGCTAAATATTATTATTGTTTATATATACATATCATCAACCCGAAGGTTGGTTTGGTGATTTCTATCCATCCGAAGCTGGGAATGAACTCAGCCCTTCGGCTGCCTAGTGCCACCTGCACCATCTGGTAGAAATCCCATGTTCAATGGGTAGTTCAGGAAATGTGGCGGTTCCCTGTTGCCTTCCATACGGAATTTCTATTAGAGAATGTGAAAGGGTCTACCAATTTTTCCAGAAAGGTATTTTCAAATACCTTCCAGGTTTATTACAAGTCATAATCCATGGGAATTAAAGCTTTAATTCCTTTTCGAAAGGATGTTGTGCTGCGGATTTTTATGATTCAAGAAAAATCCGTCAACCTCGCCTGGGTTTGAATCCATGAGCATCGGGTTCTGATGCGAACACTTTACCCCAAGACCCCCGAGGTATATATATCAAGGATAGTTGACCTGGTGGACTAGGAGTAAGGTGTCAGACTTCTGCGTTAGGGGTTCGGGGTCAAACCCCGGTCCCGGCACAGGTTTATACGATTACCAAACACTTCCCTCACCTCTGACCAAGTGTGTGCTTTCAAGGTTTGTGAATGTGTGGAATGCCAGAACCCCACCGTGGTTCGGAACTCATGTTAAACTGTAGGTCCCCTCTGTTTTCCACCATCATCATTCTCACGTAACATCCTACCATCTGGGGATAGTGGAATTCACCTCAGAAATGAATTCCTCCGTAAGCCAGGAAAGCAGAGGTAAGGTCGAATGGCCAGATTTAGAGCACTAGCCCCACCCCCATATATAAATAATAATAATATTAATATTAAGTACTAATTACGTTAATGGATTTAGGAATTGGGAAGGTTGAATTAGAGGAAGTGAACCCGCATTTGCGTGGAGGGAGAGTGGGAATCCATTTAAGAAAAACCTCCCTCAGTTCACCCGACCGAGATTCGGACCTCGATCTCCCCGTCCTCAGCAGTCGAGCTCAACACGACAAGCACGTTAGCCAACTACGCCACCGAGGCGGGTCCCATATATAAAGGATTTAACTTTTAAAGCCATATCAATCCTAAAATATGTTAATTAAATAAAAGAAAAACTGTTCGTTATAGGTCCTGCTTGTAGGTACAATAAAATCTCTATTTTTTGCATACATGTAAGAAGTGTACACTCATTGTTTATTCTGCGCACAATAAGTGACCTTACTCTGACCTTTTAGACGTTTTCCACACACTTGTGTTAACTACTCACCTCATCCAATCTTTCATTTGTAATTTTTATTAATTTTCCTTACTGCTTCAAAAGGTAAAAGTAGAAATAGGTCTTATTTATTTGTTATCGAATGTCTTGGTGATTCAATTCCTATTCATTTATGATTACAATCTAAACTTTCTCAAATATTAGATTATGAAAGTTAAATAATATGAAAGGTATTAAAACAAAACAAAATAATAACTAACGAAGTAGTCAAACTGCATGTTTTTTATTTAAAAAAAATCTGATTTGCAAGTGAAGTTTGAACTCAAATATCTCGTCAAGTGTATAAAAACTCGCCGAAACCAGTGGCTTGGTTTATTGGTCTTCTTTCTGGACGAGCTCACATGTCTTGCCTCTATCCCATCACCCTAATGAGGTGAAAGCACCCTTCGACCTGGATCACGTAGCATGACCTTCAACATTGAATGCCACACTGTCTTTTTGAAATTCAAACTGCTTCCGTGCATGGAACGTGTAGAAAGTTCACCTCTAGGAAATAGGGGGCGTGTCTAAACATCTGCTTGGTTCCCGCTCGGACCTAAGAGTTGGTTTTCAAATAAATAACTTAAGGTTCGGCAGAAGGGAGCACGAGTAATTTTACAGTTTTTATAGAATATAAATTTGTTGGCCAAAATAAATTATATATTTCTCCAGTAGCAACATAGAGTTTAGTTTTCTGCACATGCCGATATCAACAAAATCTTGAATATCTGTCAAGGATGTCTTGGAATTTGGTCAGAACTTTTTAAATACAGAGAAAAAGTTCTTACCAAATTCCAGGACACCCCTGACAGTTATTCAAGATCTGTTGATATTAGCATGTGCAGTAAACTAAACTCTACATTGATACTTGAGAAATATTTGATTTACTTTGGTCAAAAATATGTAATACTATAAAAACTGTAAAAATACTCGCGGTCCCTTCTGTCGCACCTTAAAAATGAACGAACACATTCCCTAATTGAAACGATTACTTTCACACACAAAATCATGTCTGTAATTGCCTTTTCTCTAAAACTTGTGTTTATCGTCCCATAATTTATTTTAATTTTAGAAGCATTCAATGTGCACCTTATGAACTGGTTGCTTGTATCAACACACCACTTACAAACTAGCTTTATTCTTAAAAAGAGACACCACATCCAATCCTCCTCAGGTCATCAATTTATAGCTGTGAAAGGGACAGCCTCAACTTCACAAACAATAAATTTTCGGCCACATTGAGAAGTGAACCAGAGACTCTTAAATTGTTGCAGTCGTGCTACCATATCCAATTAATATGCATCTTGCCTCTCTCTATTTAAAAGTGCTCAGGGTTCGATTTACTATATGTCCAAAAAATGTACAGTGGTAGAATTAGTGAGCTTATCTTCACGGTACCCACACTGGTGGATACACAGTTTAAGGCATCAATCTTTAAAAAAAATATATATATATATAGGATTGTCAGATGGCAAGGTTTCGGCCGGGTACATTAGGGATGGTTTTAAAAATGTAATTTATTACAAAGATCCTCCTTAATCCATGACTAACGCCGGTTCAATTAATTAATTTTTATTTAAGAGGGGAGGAAGTAATTTAGAGAAAATACACCCACATTGGGGCGGAGAGAGGAATAAAAAAATGTCAAGAATTCGTTTTTGGCCCTCACTCTCGACTGGTACACTCAGTCGGGATTCGAACATCGTAAACCCCTTCGTCGATGAACGATTGCAACTCGATAGTAATACATGAAATACAATAGACCTCTCGGCTACTGTTGTAGGCCTCTGTCTCATTGTTTTTCCCTGCACAGTAACATCAATTTAAAAATGTAATTTAGTGTGAAATATGTTTATTTTATCACCGCGTCTTACTACCTGTTCAGGTCATACATATATATGATAATTACTCTAATGGGGTAGGGATGAGGAAGGAAGCAATTTTAGAGGTAAAATAGACCCTAATTGGCATGGAAGGAGATTGGGAAACCGTTTAGGGAAAAACCCATCAGTAGACCCGACCGGGATTCAAAACCTATCTCCACATCATCAGCAAGCCAGTCTGACATAAAAGTGACTGATGCCTTGGTTAATTTTTAATCCTTCTTTGATATATTTAACATGCACTTTCTGAAGCGAGTGATTATATCAGCACATGACTTATAAGCGAGCTTAAATCTAGAACCGACACAATACTCAGGCCCCTGCCGTTAATTCATCACGCTTAAAAGGAAATCCCACATTTCTCAAATGATTAATTTTTCGAACCTGGGACCTATAATCTAGTAGACAGACACGTTACCAGATGAGAAAAGGTGTTGGAATGACTTTTTGGTGAATTGGGTGAATTATTGGGACGTGGACCGCCGCTCTAAAGGGCACTGGTGCTAAACTTCAAGCTCATCTAGTCTGGTTTGCCCGTTAGTTTGGAGGTAAGGGTTTGAATCCCTGCTGCGCATACTGAGCATATTTATTTTTTCTAAATGAAGAATACAGGGGAAAAGGAAAAAGTCTAGCTTTAGCTCAAATTGAGTTAGTGCTGTCATCTTTTAGACATACATGAGACCTTTCTAATGAACTTTAGATTATGTTTTAAAGAGGTCTCTCTCATTATGAAATTAATATAAAAATAATTGCTAGGGTTCTGAGTTTTGAGTTATTAAGGTTATCCTGGAAATGTGTCTAGTGGGACTTTCCCCCTTTCACCCGCTCCCCCCTCCGTAGTCTTCAAATGTTTTTTTTACCCTCCCTCTACGCAAAAACTGGATACATTTTTTGCTAATAATATGTTCCTAATTCAAACTCCATTAGTGTAATTAAATACATATAGTCCAGACGTATAGTATTTATTTTTACCAAAACAGGCTTGCCGTAAAATCTATAAAAACACTAGCCTTTCCCGCGTTCCCTCCGCATCCACCTTAAGGTACCCAGTTTTTTAGTAATGTGTTAATAAAAACGGTTGGTGCACATAAATTGCACGTTGAATACGTTAAATAATAAACATTTCCCTTCTTTTGTTGTGTTTATGCCTAAAAATAGTTTCGGAAAACGTAAAAATTGAAGTTTTTTTTACCCTCATAGCTCGGTAATTATATTTAGTTCACATAAACTATATTTTAGCACCGCGTCTTACTACCCGTTCGGGTTATACTAATTACGCTAATGGATTAGGAATTGGGAAGGTTGAATTAGAGGAAGTGAACCCACATTTGGTGGAGGGAGAGTGGAAAATCATTTCGAAAAAACCACCCTCAGTTCACCCGACCGAGATTCGAACCTCGATCTCCCCGTCCTCAGCAATCGAGCTCAACACGTCAAGCGCGTTAGCAAACTACGCCACCGAGGTGGGTGGGTAGTTTACATAAAACTATAGCAATTTATACTATAGCGATTTTTATCCAAGAATAGGCCTATACAACTAGTTTGCTTTGTGCAGTAATAACAGTTAAAATGACTTTTTTTTTGTTAGTCAATCTTTTGAGAATGAAAACCAAATTAACATTTTACTACTCTATTTACACTATATTTAGCCTTAGTCAATTTCCGTATCACTCCCCGCGAAACCGTACGTAATTAGAATAACATATCATTATTTAAATTCAAAGCATACAAAAACGTTCATAACTTCGTCAAATACACACCAAAGTTGTTTTCCCATGAAAAGTTATGTAAGCGTAATGTGTAATAACAGGAGCAATCATTTTTAACTACGAAACTTCCCAACGTTTAGCTCCATACAACGTTTAGACTCCATACTAACGTTTATTTCGTGAGTTTTGGGGCGTAATAATAATGTAATGTAGGCTCTTAAGAAAAACCTAACATTCGAACATATAAAACCAAGCATAAAATTACGTACCAAATTTAGCCGTATTATTAGGGACGCACAAAATCGAATTGCTTGGTTATTAATACAAGTATTATTATTATTATTATTATTATTATTATTATTATTACTATATTAGTTGTAGTTTAGTAGTATAGTAGTAGTAGTAGTAGTTGGCTGGTAGTGATAAGATAAGGGGAATGGTATAACTGTGGGATTTAAGTAATGTTTTCTAAATTTTTAATTCATTATCACCCTCTTCGGTGGCCGCATGGTCTAAGGCGCTATTCTCGCAATATAGTGGACTATCGATGAAAAGAGACCAGGGTTTAATTCCGGTCAGATGCACTGAGAGGTTTTTCCTAAATGATTTTTCCTTCTCCCTACGCGCAAATGCGGATGCAGCTCCTCTAAATTAAACTTTCATAATCCATAACACACTAGCGCAATTAGTAAATAAATGTATATCCCGGACGGGTGGTAAGATGCGTTGCTAAAAGAAAATTATCAGCACATAAGCTATAAGTTAACTTACCTAATAAGGGCAAAAAACACTTTATTCTAGGATTATCAAGTAATACTAACGTTAGGTTGACGTTAAATATTTTGGTAGTAATATTAAATGATTTTTTGAGACATTACTTGGAATAGAACCCAAGTCCTTTAGATCCACACATGGCTTCCTTATTGACTATGCCGTGATTTATTTTATTCGTTTAATATGTTGTTTTGAATACTACTTTAAAGAAAGCAATGCGAAGTTAATATAGATAATATATATATATATATATATATAAACAAATTAATAAAACAATTTGAATATCTCTTACTTATATCTTGAAGAATTAATGTACACAGACATTTATTTAAAAGTTTCAAATGAGTATTATTTTAATAACAGAATTAAAGCTCTATGTCACTAAATAACTTAGCATAGACGAATAAATGGAATCATGGAAAAAAAAGTGAAATCTTAGATGTTAAGTTTAGTTTATGACATCATAAAATTAATTACCTTAGTTATATTCAAATCACTGTAATGAAGAGAAGAAAGTTATATTTTCGAAGTAGTTCGTGCTACGTTTGCTTTGTTTGCTCACACGGATGGAAGAGCAGCAAACTGGTCTATCAAAGTATCCTTTCTTAATTTATGTACACTTTATCATTATTACTACCCGCGTTGTGGGTGGGGTAAACGTCAAATTTGTCTGATTTATATTTTCAGTGACGTGCTGGTCGGGGTTCTAATCCCATCTGGGTGTGCTTAGAAGGGTGTATAATCAATAGCTATCACTCTACAAGTAAATGTGGTTAAATTTATTCCAAAATATTCCACCTTCTTCATTCCTACCCTATTTAGTGTAAGTATATGGATAGGCTGGGCGGGTAGTAAGACAATGTGATCTTGAACAAACTGTTAATATTAAGGGTATTTTTTAATCAAATAATTATTAAATCAGAATAAGATTTACCAAACCCTAATTAATCTACAGCCGTTAATTTATGCCTGACCCACTTCGATGGCTGCATGGTCTGACGCGCTACTCTCTCAGTAGACTAGACTGCTGTTGATGGGAGATCAAGGATCGAATCCTAGTCAGGTATACTGAAAGTAATTTTTCCAAAATAGTTTTACAATCTCCACGCATATGTGAGTACGATTCCTCTAAATACAACCTCGCTCATTCTTAAAACCATTAGTATAATTAGTACATAAACGTATAACCCGAACGGTTAGTAAAACGCTGTGCTAAAATAAAAAAATCTATGAAAAGCAACAGCTTCAGAAGTATGAAGCTTGAAGTATAGATATATAAATAAAAGTGTTGGTAGCTTTCATAAAATTGTCAAAAAAGTTTCTTCGTATCTAAATCGGACTGGTATAGTGGTACATACTGAAAGCGCACAGGCCGAATTTGTATACCTGCTTTGGAGTAGGTAGCCTATAACAGAAATGCACTATTGTTTGTAGTCTCTGAACCACATATGGCAATTCCGCAAGAAACGTACTTTTTCGGAAATTACAAATATCATGAGTTTAGTAAATTAGCTAGTTATCAACCTAATCTTACCTAACCTGACCTAACCTGACCTAACCCCTATTATAAAGAGTATTGTTCAATGTATTGGTATTATCTTATTGTAATTATTGTATAGAGCAAGGGGGTTGTTTACAATTCATGTTTGCAAAGTTGACACGTTTGTTGTCTTTTCCCCCTGTGCGCTTTTGATCTATATCTTCGTAAGCTTTTGATATTAGGCTTCTCCCTCTTGTGAGCTTGAGATGGTCCCCGAATGAATAGTCCAGTAACTTTCATAACAAGCTTGTTTCGGAAGATCGACTGACCCTTACTATAAAACATGGACTACGGGAAAGTAGTAAATCCAAACCAGAATATTTAAATTAAATAAACAGAGGGACAGGTCAAGTATAACATTGTACAGATAAACTTTCTCTTTTTAAAAATGAAGCACTATAAAAGCAATAAAAACTAAAATTAAAGACTTAAGTTTGCTTTCTCTCTTGTGTTCTGTCAGGACTTTACGGATGACAAGTTGTGAAATTGATGCGGCGACTTTCTTAATCGCGTGATCCGATTATTGGAAGTGTAACGTTCTAATGGACTCTGCGGAGTGAATTAGAGATAATTGAAAACGTGTTGGATCATTTACCCTTATTACTATTTCACAAAAAGTGGCGTAAAAAACCTGTGAAGTGATACTTTTATTTTTCACCGCATCTTATTACTGGTCCGGGCTATCTGTATTTAGTTACGCTAATGCGATTTGAATGAAATGAATACAATTTAGAGTAGATGTACCCGTAGTTGCGTGGTGAAATTGTAGGAAACCATTTAGTGAAAGAAAACGCAGTTAGGAATCAAACCCAGACCTACACTTAATGGTAGATGAGCTTGACCAGCTATTTTGGTTTCAGTGAATATGTTAAGATTAGGAATTTCGTAATCAAGAAAGGTATCAGTAATTTATTTTCAAAAAACTTAAGTACGTATAGAGAAAATTGTTTTGATTAAACAATTCATATATTTATTTAGAACAATTGGTGACCTGGTGGTCTAGGGGTAAGGTGTCACACTTCTATGTTGGGGGCCCGGGGTTCAATCCTCGGTCCCGGCACAAATTTATCTGATTACCAAACCCTTCCTTCACCTATGACAAGACATCTTGTGAATGTGTGGAATGCCAGGCCTCCACCGCGGTTCGGATTCCACGTTAAACTGTAGGTCCTCCATTTCATCTCACAATCACACAACCATTACACATTAGCGTAAGTGCGTATAATCCGAACGGGTAGTAAGACGTGGTGCTAACAATAATAATATTTAGAAAAAATCTTGGAATAGGCTTACTGAAATAAGTGTTAATTAATGAGTGGGTACACTATCATAAACATGTTTAAAACCACTGCCTTAGATTATTGTAATAGTATAATTTTTGATGGTCAATAGACTACGATTGAGAGGAAAAGTTAGTGAAGGGGGAATTTTTGTCTAAAACTCCAGTAAAATTAAAAATACTTATTTTTGAAACACAATGTTGTGAGAAATCAATCATATGAAAATTGTAAAATAAATAAATTAAAATCAAGCTTGTTAGTATATGGTTACATAATACGAAATATCGTTTCTTAAATTAATATTATGAATACCCACTTCGGTGGCCACATGGCCAAAGGCACTACTCTCACATTAGACTAGACCACCGATGAAAGTTAGATTGAGATTCGAATCCCGGTCGAGTGTACTGAGGATGTTTTTTACAAATGGTTTTCAACTCTCTATCTCTCCACACGAAAATGTGGTTACATTTCCTCTAAATATAACCTTCCTAATTCCTAAAACCACTAGCGTAAATAGTACATCAGCGTATATTTCTAATGGGTGGTAAGACGCAGTGGTAAAATAAAAAAATTATAAAAGATATTATAAATTCAATAATTTAATATTATCCAAATATAGTCTAACCTCCTTGGATCTTAGAATTTCCACTTAAATTTAAAGTGTTTTAACTGATTTTACACCATCAAAAATATCAAAAATGTTCAAAAATAATTAATCGGTAGCTTCAGTCACATATTAAAATATGAAATAAAAGTTATTCAAACCATTTAAGGCTAACCTTAACAAGGGTAGACATTCGATTTAACACGAGCTTTATTATAATTATTATCATTATTATTATTATTATTTAGCACCACGTTATACTACCCGTTCGGGTTATACTCTTAAGCACTAATTACGCTAATGATATTAAGGATTAGGAAAGCTATATTTAGGGTAAATGCCCCACATTTGCGTGGAGGGAGAGTACAAAACCTATTAAGGAAAACCACCCTCAGTACACTCGACCGAGATTTGAACCTCGATCTCCCCGTAATCAGCAGTCTTAGTCTACAGCGAAAGTATAGTGTGTCAGACCATGAGACCACAGAAGCTTGTGAGCTTAATTATTGTTTAATCATTTAATATATTTTATTATGTTTGTAAATAAACAAGGGATCTTAACACACATGGTATAACTTAACTGTGGGACTCAGTGGTGACAAGAGAAACAAAAATAAAGATAAACGTTATAATAAACGTATGTCCCATTTGGCCTTGTTTCCAAGTTGTGGTCATGTTTGTACTCCTTTAATGTGGAGCTGATTAAATCTATAGAAAATGCTCAAAATGTATTGGATGCAAGCAAGTCTGCAGTCGTCATGCCGTAGAATGCCACACACTTAAAAATTATTATTATTATTAGCACGCGTCTTACTACCCGTTCGGGTTATACGAACTTACGCTAATGTGTAATGGTAGGGTGATTGTGAGATGAAATGAAGGACCTACAGTTTAACGTGGAATCCGAACCACAGTGGAGGTCTGGCATTCCTCACATTCACAAGATGTCTTGTCAGAGGTGAAGGAAGGGTTTGGTAATCAGATAAATCTTTGCCGGGACCGAGGATTGAACCCTAGCCGCCAGCACAGAAGTCTGACACCTTACCCCTAGACCACCAGATCACCTCACACTTAAAAAATAAGATTCTTTGAAACTAATGGTTTATTCAACAACCATGGCCAGCATTTAAATACTTCGTCAACGTATACAAGAAGATTGTTAATGAATTCAAAAAACACCTGATAGTTTTTAAAGAGTTTGGCATTCTACGTCATGAAGACTGCAGACCTACATTCAGGCCATTTTAAGCAGGTCCTTTAATACTAAGCAGCTCTTCAAACCTAAACTACAACCATCAGTTTACCTCGGAAAAAAGGTCAACTGGGATACTTGTTTGTGTTAATAATAATAATAATAATATTTTGCACTACGACTTAATACCCGTTTGGGTTGTACGCTTAAGTACTAATTACTCTAATGTGTTAGGAATTAGAAAGGTTGAATAGAGGAAGTGAACCCTCATTTGCGTGGAGGGATAGTGGAAATTTTTTTTAGGGGAAAACCACCCCCAGTTCACCAGATTGAGATTCGAACCTCGATTTCCCCGTCCTTAGCAGTCTAGTTCAACACGAAACTAGCGCGATAGCTAACTACGCCACCTAGGCTGGTATTTTTATATTAACATTTTTTATTGTTTTTGTGGCTCCTGTCCGCCGCTGAAGTGGGTCCCGCTTTTCCGGTACACCTGAATATGTAAATGTGATGAATTTTCAATACTGCAAATTACTGTTTATTATTTTTATTGCTTGCTAATATCATTATATATCCACATATTAATAAGCTTGATTTTAATTATTTTATAGCCACTTTGGTGGCCGAGTGGTCTAAGCTAAGGCGTCACTCTTGTGTTAGACTAGCCTGCTGAGGACGGAGAGATCAGGGTTAGAATCTCACTTGGGTCTACTGGGAGTGGCCTTTCCTAAATCGTTTCCCACTCTCCTTCCACGAAAACGCGGCTAAATTACCTCCAAAATGCTTCCTTCCTCGTCCCTACTCCATTAGAGTAATTCTCATGTATGCGTATAACTCAAACAGGTAGTAAGACGTGGTGATAAAAAAATATTTATTTTACTACTTTCATTTGATTGGTTTTATCATATCCTTCCTTAAAATTTCAAAAATGTGTTTTAATTCTTTTGACTCGTTATCGGGCTACATAAATAAACGCATTATTTTAAATGCCCCTGCTGTAAGAGAAGGTTTAGTACAACAGTGACGTCAGAAATTATAAGCTACTCTGTCTTTTTGTAAGATAATATTTGGTACAAAAGCAACATAAATCCCATAGCTACACTGTCCAGGGTGATCTGGTGGTCTAGGGGTAAGGTGTCAAGACTTCTGTACTGGCAGCCGGGTTCAATCCTCGCTCCCGGCACAGATTTATCTGATTACCAAACCCTTCCTTCACCTCTGATAAGACATCTTGTGAATATGGGGAATGCCAGACCTCCACTGTGGTTCGGATTCCACGTTAAACTGTAGGTCCTCCATTTCATCTCACAATCACCCTACCATTACACATTAGCGTAAGTGCGTACAACCCGAATGGGTAGTAAGACGCGGTGCTAATAATAATAATAATAATAATATAATAATAATAATAATAATAATAATAATACCCTGTCCATTTTATAAGAGAGACTCGTTTTGCAAACACTCAGTGAGCTTTCTTTGTAAGTGGATGTAAACTAATGTAATTCCAGAGACGTTTTTTGATAGGTCTTACCTTTTAGACACAAGAGATTTCCAAAAACGGTCCGCACCGACTTTAAAGTTGCTCCGCATTTAAATTTTTTTTCAGGGTTAAATTTTTTGTTTTTAACTTTTTATAATTTTTCCGTCGGTTGCAGGCTAGAAGCTATAAGTTTGCCAAATTTCACGTTTCTAGCTCATCTGAAAGTGGGTAAACATTAATGTCATTGAGTGAGTCAGTCAGCCATATTGTGGCTTTATAGTAGTATAATAATTCCCGCTGTGATTGATGTTCGTCATAGCCTCCTGTTCCTGTTCGGTGTCGGGCAGATGATAAGGCGTATCCAATCGATTAGAAAATGCCATGGTCCTTGGAACATTTTGAGATAAGAGTTTCTCAATAAGTTCCACTCATGACAGACAGAATTACCATAGTTTTATGACCCGGGTTGTCGTTCGTAATAGCATATTTTATACTTTCTTTTGTCTTGTACTTAAATCAAGGCTCATCATATAACATGCAGTTATAAACTCCAAAAGGGATTGGAAAAGTTCCATCGTGGCCTATTTGAGACCTAGCAATATTCGTTCCATTTGTCGGGAGTATTTCTACTGAACAATCATCTCAAAGGGGAAATTCACGTAATTAGAAAACAATGGAGTAGGATTATGAAGAACAACCTGCTGAAGGGCCTGAGAGCCCTAAATGAGGTCTAACACCTCTACAGAGGAGTCAAGGTTGAATACCAGTCATGGCCTTTTATTTAGAATTTACCTGGAAGAATACGAGTGGTTTTGATTCCATTATAACCAGGAGGTCCAGGTAGCTAGCTAATAAGCAGCTTCTTTTGTGACAAGTTCCTGGGAATACTTTAGTTTTACAATTACATAAAAGTACGTTTAAAAATAGTTTACTTACAACTGAATTATTTCAGAGCTTTATTTATGTAGATACAATTATTTTAGAACCCTCTTCAGTGGTCAAATGGTTTAAGGCGTCATTCTCGCAATAAACTCGACTGCCAATGACAGGAAAATCGGGGTTCGCGTACCGACAGGATGTGATGATAGTGTTTTTATTCCAATGGGTTTTCCACTGCCCTTCCATGCAAATTTGGGTATATTTCCTCTAAATTCTAGCTTTCTCATCCCTAACCCTTAAGTGAGAATATACAGATAGCTCAAACCATTAGTAAGATACGGCGTATCAAACATATATAGATAATTGATTGTAATAACCGATAGGGGAGTGTCTTTAAAGGCGGGTCTTCAAGTTCTACGACCATTGGCAAGCTTACCCGTGAGGCCGTGCGTGACTCAATATTTACTGGGAAAGTTTTTTTTTCCCCCTTTAAGGTCATTCGACAATAAACTTTTACTGCACAATTTTAACAACTGTATAATTACAAGATATAAATAGTGATTCAATCATTTCAATTAATAATTACAGTTCACGAGCTATAAGGGAACCTGCAATTTTATGCATTTCATTTCCTATTGTTAAGGTAAATTAATTATTAATGTATGAGACTGAGCTAGATTTTTACTAACCTGGCTCTACTCGTTTATTTGATTGATGGCCGAACTAATCATTGCAAATGTAGAGTTGAAATATTTATTTAATGAAATTTCTTGTTTCGAGTCTACCGATTGTAGATACAATACCGACTAACAGAATATAGTCGCCGAGGCAGAGGAACAGACATTAGATAATCTAAGCTAATGCCAGACCCAGATAAAGCGCACTTTGGCTTCCTTATCTGGTCGGTGTTACTGGAATGGGCTGACACATTGCTATTTGATAACTTTTATTTTACGAGATAACTCCTATATCCCCACCTATGTTAAATTCTGTGCCAAGATGTTATAGTCTTAAAAAATCCTAGTAACTCTAACTATCTAATGACCTTAATGGGAGGCCTATTGCATACTCTCTCTGGACGAATGCAGTTGAATGAATGTATTTGAAATCTACCCCTTGCCCCGTGTTCTTCGAAAAGTTAGTGTACAATTGCTAGTAGCCCGATCGAATGTTGAGGTGCATCCGTGTATGTAATTGAAAATAATACAATACCTAGTCCCCATTTGACTGGCATCTCCTAAAACTGTATGTCACGTCTTTATTTCTATCTAACTATCTATCTATATATTTAGCTATCTATCTATCTATCTATCTATTTGGGAAAAATACCAAGACCACACTCGGTGAGCACGCCAACTAAATGTCAGACTCACTCATCTGTAGTAGGATTCTGATGGAAAAATCTTTTACATAAAATACAAATTTATTTTTTACTGTTAACATTAAAACATTTTACCCGCATCGGTGATTGCATGGTCTAACGCATCACTATCGTGTTGGCTGGATTGCCGGGGGTGGATTTTAATAAATTATTTCCCACTCTCCCTCCATGTAAATTTGGGTATATTTCCTATTAAATTCTGCCTTTCTCATCCCTATACCATTAGTATCATCGCTATATGCGCGAAAAAGTACCAATATGTGACGGAAAAAGATAACATTTTACCATATTTTAATGCTATTTTATAAGTACATTATTGAGTGTGAATCGAGTGACCAAGCAAATTTATGAAGGCAGAGTGTGTGGATCAAAAGGTCATGTAAGACGTGGCTAAATGTTGTAGACGAATGTGTGAGAAAGAGAAACATTAAGAGTTTTAAGAATAAAAGAGCATGCATGACTCGGTGTATGGATGTTGTTAAAGCGAAGGGAGTTTGCAAGGATAGGGAAGTGTGGAGAAAGTTGGTGAGGATGGATTAGGTACGGACTTGTTTTTTTTTTAAGCTATATGCACAGTTTCTTGCCTACCCCTTAAGGGAACGGCGTGATTAGGTATGTATATTAATGATAATATCTGTCAAAAGTGAAGGTTGAAGGTCATATGACGTGATGTACAAATAGGGAAAGTTATTTTAGTAATTATTGTATTTGCCTGTTTTGACAATGTTAGGGGAGGTCACACATTTGTCTAGCATATGCGAGATGATCGCTTCTAGCAGATTCCAAACGATAATTGCACTTTGTGAGTTGGGGCGGCCACCACATACTCACCTATCGTATGACAGTCGTGAAAATATCCTCCTCAGGGAAATATGTGGTGTTGTTGGCAGCGGGTCGTCGGCGAAAAATAAGACAACGGTGGCCTAGGTGGTGGTAGACTAGTCCCTTCAATTCGTCTAAATTACTTAATAGTTGGTAGTCAATTTTGTCAGCGACTTCGGTGATCCTAATAAATTATTGACAGTTTACGAGTATGTATGTCAAGGAAGTGTTGTGACGAACTGCTTGCACTAACTCGGGGCAGCTTGCAGAAACCAGACTTCAGAGAAATGTCTTCACCCTGCTGTTTATCTGATGGCAAAGGCAGCTCTGAATGTTCGAATCGACGCATGTGCAGTAGCAAGCACGAGCAAAATCTCAAAGACTCGAGTTGAGGTCTTGTCTCGCAATTCGCATGAGATTCCTGTGAGACAGTGGTTGGCAGTCCTATATGTTACCTTGTTCTAGCATCCATCTAGGATGAGAGAGACCCGACTGCCATTTGCAGCCTGCAAGTGCTAGACAAGTGTGTGACCTCACTTAGGGACAGTTTCATAGATTGGATACGACTCAATTGCAACGCTTTACTAAATACAAGATGACACCTACCTAAACTCTAATGACATGGGCCAGTTTCACATATAATATAATAATATTGCACGTTTGAGTCACATAATGCATAGTTATGTAGTGGAAATATTAGCTAGTACTAATGTATTATTACCCAAGGGTATCCGAATGTAATAATCGTGCATATTTTCCATGTCCCGATGAGATGAGGTACGGAATATAGTGAGTTTGAGGATATGGAACCAGTGGAAACACTTTAACCTAACTTAAGCCTAATTAACCAAACGCTGGTTATTGTTGAAGTGATACCCCTTTTGGAAAAAATACACAAGGTACCAGTCGAGAATCGCAGCCGGGACCCCTAGGAATGTAACCAGATGCACTGACCACTACACTACGGGGCTGGTTTGTCTCACATATGAAACTGCCCCATTTCATTCTAGTCTAGGTGGGTGTCATCTTGTATTTAGTGTATCGTCGCACTTGAGGTGCACTAAGTCTGTCCATGAAACTACCCCTTAAGAGTCCCGAACGCATTAACTGGAGTGGTTTTATCCTAAATTGTTTTGTACTGTTCCTAAAATCAAATGTGGGTACGTTTCCTCCTAATTCTACCTTACTCGTACATACCCCATTACCATTCAAATGCATCTAACTTGGGCGAGAAGTGGACAAAACAAGCCGAGAGAAAGTGAAGTGTGAAAGAGGATATGACTGGCTGTATATCACGGCGATAGGAACAACTACAAAACTTGGTTTTCTCGGGTATTAAACCTGTCGCCACAGCGAAGGTGTGAGAACCTCTTGTTTCCTGGCATTGTCCTCTTGATTTCCTCCCTTCCCCTCCGCGGGTACCAAGTAGAGCCCCGTGGGAAGCTGACGGACAGGTTGAAGACTATCAGGTAGTGAGTGACACACAAAACAAACAAATGGGACATTACCACGTAATGATGGAGATTTGTGTGAGAACTCCTTTTGTCGAATCTCTCTTTTTTAAATTTAAAACTAATCACGAGGAAGTTTCGCTCGAGTTCCATCGAACACCCCTTACATCTGTGGACACAAAGGCAAATAAGTTAGTTTCAATTTATTCTGTTTGTTTCTTTCACATTCGGGTTTCCAAGGAAGGACTTCAGGTTAATGCGCGTGCATTTTTTTTTTTCTTCTAAACTACTTTCTTCATCTCTTAGATTAAGACTAATAAATATTTTGGCAAATGTAAACATTTTTAAAAACCTGCGTGGGTGGGCGCGTGGACTAGATGGTGGGCTCATTTAGTCTGGTTGGATCGGGGAGGTTGGGAATTGAATCCGGGCTGTGTGGTTTAAGGGTAGTTTATTTTTATTGATTTACTACTCTCCTCTACAAAAATAAGGGTACATTTCATTTAATCATATTTCCCTCATCCCTACTCCATCAGAGTAATTGCCATATAATGCGTATATCCTGAACAGGTAGTAAGACGCGGCGATAATAATAAATAATAATAATAATAATAAAAATTAAGTTTATTTTTCATTAAACGCCACGTCTTTTTACGACCTCTTCAGGTTATACGCACAGGCCTACCTATATTATAATTACTCTGACGGGGTAAGAATGAGGCGGGAAGCATTTTAGAAGTAATATACCCGCATTTGCATGGAAGGAGAATGGAAATCACTTAGGGAAAACCACCGACAGAAGACCCAACCGGTTTTCTAGCCTCGCTCTCCCCGTAATCAGCAAGCTGGTCTAGAGGCCAATTCACACTGCAACCAAACGTCCGCGGACATTTTTGATGCCTACAAACTTGAGATGCTATACTTTAGTTTACTGTAGGTGACCACGAGCTCTTTAAAGCGCCAATGCGCATGCTCAGTCTAAAACGTCCACGCGGACGCCCTGCCCATCGCTCGGAGCGTGATCTGAAAACATCCATCCATACCGCGGACACCTAGGTCGTTCCGTGACGACGCGGACGGCAGTGTGAAATGGCCTTAACACGAGAGCGACGCCTTAAGACCATTCGGCCACTGAAGAGGGATGAAGTGTAGGCCTAATTGAATGTAAATATGGTGAAATGAGTCGTAAGAAAGTTCCGCCGCCACGCCCTGTATTGTCTGTTTCTTCACTCCGAGATTACTTACAATCCCTGACGACAACACGCTCGCACCTGAAAGGAATAAAATAAATATATTGTGTGGACTACGTCTATATACATAGCCTAGTGGTTAGGGAGGCCGACCATTATGTCCAGAATTGTGTGATTCAATATCAGATGGAATCCTGGAGGATTTTTACTCACGAAATGGTTTTTCCTATTAGGCCTATTAGTAGTACTAGTACTTACCCGACCGTTGACGCATTATACGTGATTCTTGAATAAAGATTCTGAGGCAAGTCGCTTGTTTCGTGTTGAGCTAGACTGCCAAGGATAGGGAGATTAAGGTTCGAATCTTGGTAGGGTGAACTGTGGGTGGGTTTACCTAAATGGTTTTCCACGCAAATGCGGGCTCACGTCTTCTAAATTCAACCTTCCAATTCTTAACCCATTAGAGTAATTAGAACTTAAGCGTATAACCCGAACGGGTAGTAAGACGCGGTGCTAAGAAAAAAAATTATTTTGCTGGGTACATTGCATAAGTCATAATGAATTTATAACAGCTTATAACGAAACTTAGTTAATAAAATCACAGGTGACCTGGTGGTCTAGGGGTAAGGTGTCAGACTTCTGTGCTGACGGCCGGGGTTCAATCCTCGGTCCCGGCAGAGATTTATCTGATTTCCAAACTCTTCCTTCACCTCTGACAAGACATCTTGTGAATGTGGGGAATGCCGGGGCTCCACAGTGGTTCGGATCCACGTTAAACTGTAGGTCCTTCATTTCATCTCACAATCACCCTACCATTACACATTAGCGTAAGTGCGTATAACCCGAATGGGTAGTAAGACGCGGTGCTAAATAATAATAATAATAATAATAATAAAATCATAGTTAAATTGATTGTATTTTATTCAGAGAAATAAATGGCCTATAACCTCTTTGGTTTACTAGCTAGGATTTTTAAAATACTTTACTTGAAAATGTGTTTGATAAACAACTTTAATTAAACCGTATATCTTAAAACGTGAAACTAACCTAAATTATGTTGTACCTTTACTATTACTATTATTATTATCATCATTATTAGCACCACGTCTTAGGGTACGGCCAGACTGAGCGAGCGAGCGCGCGAGTGACTAAAATTTAAAATAGAACACATTGGTTGTAATGGGGGGTGGCCACACTGGAGCGAGCGAGCGACTGAGCGCGCGCGCTTGAAAGATAGAACTGGTTCTATTTTTCAAGCGCGCGAGCTCGACCCGGTACAGTCTAGTTTACAGGCGCTTGGCAATATTATTGTATGTTGGTTCATTGAGTGCTGGGGAAACTTCTCATTTTGACATGATATTTGACTTTTTTCTATCAGTGATAGGTTTAACACACTTGCTATTAATGGCCTAATTTAATTGGTAAGACCATAAATAATATAATGTATATATGTAAACGCAATATGTTAAAATACTTCAATATTATAATCAAAGTAGGCCTTTACAAAAAAGAATCACCATTAGTTTGGAGAGAGTATGAAAAAACCACAACCATAAATAAATTTTAAAAATCACCTTCAGTTCACTGAGCCAAGATTCGAACCTTTGCCTCCCAATCAACAGCAAAGCACCATTCCACCATTGGTGCGGCTAATCTGATTTTAAAACACTTCAATACACTAAAAATATTTGCAATGTTACCGAAATCAAACGTTTGCACTGACATCCGCATGTACTCAAAAACCTATCAGGGTAACTTCTCAGTTGTCTGTATAGATGGTGGAACTCCCCACACACATTTCTCAATTTATTAATTGGTAATATGCACTCCTACTTTTTTATTTTTTATAAATACACAATATTTGTTGTAAGAATTTTCGAGGAGCAGAGATTTACCAAGTGTCTTTGACAGAGACATCTTCTCTAAAGAACTAGGGTCTGCTAATTACTCGCTCGCTCGCTCACTCGCCAGTTTGGCCACCCAGTCGCTTGCGCGCTCGCTCGCACGCTTGTCAGTCTGGGTTATACGCACTTACGCTAATGTGTAATGGTAGGGTGATTGTGAGATCAAATGGAGGACCTACAGTTTAACGTGGAATCCGAACCACGGTGGAGGCCTGGCATTCCCCACATTCACAAGATGTCTTGTCAGAGGTGAAGAAAGGGTTTGGCAATCAGATAAATCTGTGTCAGGACCGAGGATTGAGTCCCGGACTCCCAGCACAGAAGTCTGACACCTTACCCCTAGTCACCGGTGCCTATACTATCACATCAAATATATATATGTAAATATAAATTATAAACATATATTTTATTTAGTTTTGATTTAATGATTGTTTTGAATATTATGGTAGACAAGCTTCACATTAACTCCATGGAGTCAACTCACAAACGAGCCATACGAACCTAGGCTGCCGTTTGTTGGTGAAGTTAGTGCCACCATCGGTTGATAGAGGTTGTAATGTGATCAGCACAGCGAACCCTCCGGCCGTAAATCTGAGTTGTTTTAGAACGGAGAAGCCACTTTTTCACTCAAGTAGCTCCTTTATTTGTCCTCGTGAGACTCAATCAACCAAAAATATAATATTTAACTTTATTTTCAATCATAAAATATGCCATTTAAAGTCCTTGACGCTAAAACCACGAAAAATTCGTTAAAAGCGAACAAGTATGGCTACCACAAGGCATTTCTAACATGTACAGAATATACTATTCATCTTCTGTGTATACTGTATTTTAGTGGGTTAGTACCTATCCTCGTATTCTTATTGGCTGTTACATGTGTTGTCCAAGTTCAAACTGTATGCATAACGCATAAGAAGATAAAGTTAGACCAATTTTACGACATGTACACTATTCACTATGTATCGATTATGAACGCCAGCAATGAAATCAATGCGTTTCAACGTTTTGCGACCCGCCTCGGTGGCGTAGTTAGCTAACGCGCTGATTACGTGTTGAGCTAGACTGCCGAGGACGAGGATATCGAGGTTCGAATCTCGCTCAAGTGAATTGGGGTGGTTTTTCCCTAAATGGTTTTCCACTCTCCCTCTACGCAAATGCGGATTCACTTACTATACATTAAACCATCCCCATCCTAGACCATTAGCGTAATCAGTACTTTAGCGTATACACTGAATGGGTAGTAAGACGCGGTGAAAAGTATACATAGCTTCTCGCGCGCTATTTGTTGTGTTCTGTTCACTATCATGCATGGATATAAACTCAGTACCCAGCCACAAGGAGGCCGCCTTGGTACGCGAGAAATTGCCGCACAGACGCTCAGCTAAAATGCAACATTTAATTATATGATGCGTTATTTCTAAAATGGTTCACACCAAGATAAAGTCGAGATATTACAAAAGGCCTTTTTTTCACTTTGAAAATAATATTTTGTGCCTTATTAATAGAAAAAAATGCGAAAATGTGCCATTAGCTCATTTCCAAAGACTTTTTAAACATATTTGCGTAGCCATGAGACTAGGATTAATGGAAAAGGGCTTTAGGTTTAGCCTTCCTCTAACAAAGAGAGTAATCTTTTGATAGGCTCACAACAGAAAATTTTAAGAAATCTGAGAATTAGCAGTGAGCTTTTTCCTCTTTACTTTGAGATAAGTTTCGTAATTTTCCTTCCTCTCTTTCTTATCAACAAAGGGTAGTTATAGGTGAAGGGTGAAAAGGGATTATAAACTTAACAAAATAGAGAAATAGTTCCATAAAACGACACAGACCATTGTATTTTTAACCGTGTTGCGTGACAGCAATTGATACTTTCTCGCTGACTGAAGCAGCAACCTTAACAGCCTTTAAATTATATAAATGTAAACTTGAGTTTTCTAAAATCTCGGTCATCCATCATAATAAAATCTTCGATAAAAATAAAAGTTAAATTTTGCCTTTGCTATTGAAATTTTGTAAATTTTGATATGATAATACTCGAAGAAAACGCTTTTATTAAAAAACAAAAACCTCTTTGGTATTACTTGAGGGTGTGTTGTCGAAAGAAAGTGTCGTTTTCTGAAATTTCAATTTTTCCTTTGAATATTTTTAGAATTTAATTGTTTTATATATCTTTTGTATATATTGTACGCCTTTAATAAAAAAATATCGATAGGAAATCAGCCGGCCGAAACTCCAGGAATCATTATCGAAAGGAATTATTTCAAGTTTGAATATACCGATAATTATAACTTCTGTTTTCAGAAATTTTGAATACTAAATTTACTTAGTTTTTTGTAAACTCAATTTTTTTCTGAGAGATTAATTCATAGTTTTAAAACAAGTATTGTTTCTGACTTCTAACAATATCTTCTTTAAGAATCAAATAGTCAAAACTGTTATATTTGCTTTAGCGAGTCATCTGACAGCTCCTGATCTCAATAAATTACACATTTGTAGCCGACAATTTCCACACGTCCATCACAGAACACTTTATTTGGAGCACTCACACACAATAAAATGATTTATTACATTATTTTATAAACCAACTAAACTATTATAGAATATCTCTAGAAATGTTTTTAAAATATTTACCCAGGTATCTGGACTAAGGCGTCAGTCTCATATAGCTTGATTTCCCGGTGATCAGGAGGTTGGTGTTAGAATCCTGACTAGGTGTTATGAGGATAGTTTTTCCTATATGGTTTCCCATTCCATCACTGCACGTAAATTCTGGTATATGTCTTCCAAGTTCTACCTTTCTCAAACTTACCCCAAAAGTGTAATTAAACGTGTTGATAGTCCAGACGGGTAGTGACGTGATGAAAAAAAAAGAAACGGCTGAAAATATTCCAATGTTTGTAGTCTCAAAACTGATGCAAGTTGTGTTAATCTTCACACTGCGATCCCGCGTCAGATTGATACTGACCCTCTGAGGTTTAAGGGGGGAGTTGTAGAGAGCGCGAATTATGGAAAGTGCTTTGCCAGGTTTTATATTGAAAGATTTTTAGGTCAAGATGAATTAAATATTTCTCCAGTATAAACATAGAGTTTAATTTTCTTCACATGGTAACCTCAACAGTTGTTGAATATCTGTCGAGGGTGTCCTGGAATTTAATGACAACTTTCTCTCTTAATCTAAAAAGTTTCTCATCTAATGCGACTCTGCTCTTGACAAATATTCTACAACTGTTGATATCACCATGCGAAGAAAATTAAACTCTATATTTATACTGAAGCAATATTTGATTTATTTTGACTAAAAAAAGTTTTACTATAAAAACTGAAAACATACTGCCTATAGTCCATGTTCCCTTCACCACCATATTAAACTATCAAGTCCAAGCGATCAGTTTGAGGAGGATATGTATATAAATAAATTTTTAAAACTAACGATTTCCTAGGAAGAGGACAAGGAACCTTGTTGTGGGAGATAAATACCCCCACTGCACTCCTTTAGATCGAACCAATCTCACTGATCGCTTAGACTAGATTGTTCACCAGACTACCAAGGCGGTGCATAACACAAAACAAAGTTTAAAACCTTTACTCTGAATGAGAAGAGCAATTTAAACTGTCGAGGTTGACACACCTTTTCTATTTCGTGTGTGGCAAAATACAATGGACTTCGACAGGGTGTGGCTTATTAATATTCTTGAACTTAAGAATGCTCGTTTTTCGGGACTATCTAAGACACGACATGATCTAAGTGCGTCCCCCCCTCCTTCCCAGCCCCACTTCCCCTATAACAGGAACCGAATCTGAAAGGGTGTGGTCGGCTCTTTAGTTTCATGGTCATATTAATATCACACAGTTCCTTTATTTCACTGTCCACACCACTGAACACGTGGACAAAGCGTCATTCTCGTCTCGTCTGGATTACCGGTGATGGAAAAGTCGAGGTTGAGATTAATCTGGGTGCATTGGGGGAGGGGCGGGGGGGGAGGTTTGACTTTTATTCTTTAATTTGAAAAATGTCACCTGGACATGGTAATCGAACCCGAGACCCTTTGCTTAGTCGATTCCCGGCTGATATCTTGGGTATTTTTCTCTTAAGCGAAGGTATCCCAATAGTCATCAGGGGTTGGTAAATTAGGTTTAAGTTTGGTTAAAGACTTCCACTGGACCACACCTCCGTTTCACTGTCATCGCATCATCACAATGCTGGTATGATGTCTATAAAACATCCATAAGTGTACCCTGGGCCACACACTGTGCCACTAGGGTGGCGAATAGTCCACATACCCGCCTCGGTAGCGCAGTTAGCTAACGCGCTATTTCGTGTTGAGCTAAACTGCCGAGGACGGGGAGATTGAGGTTAGCATCTCGGTCGGGTTAACTGAGTTTTTTCCCTAAATTAATTTCCACTCTCCCTCCAAGTAAATATGGGTTCACTTCTTCTAAATTCAACCTTCCCAAATCCTAACCCTTTAGAGTAATTAGTACTTAAAGCGATAACCCGAACGGGTAGTAAGACGCGGTACTAAAAAAAATGTCCACATACAGGCGACTGAACTATATGTTATGTCCCTCTAGGACAGTTATTTCATACGATAAAATATATATAAAGGAACCCGACAATAAAACCACGTGTTCACCGGTGTAAGTGAAAGTGTTACTAAAATTGTCTGTGGAACGAATTTATGAGATTTAAACCCGTGACACTTTCATTAGTTTGAAAGCTACCACTCAGAAGACAGTCAGGGTTGAATTTCGTAATGGTTTCAAGAGGGCTGGTCGAGTGGTATAAGGCGATAGTCTCACATTTTTTTTTAGTAGCCGGTGACAGGGTGGATTGAATCCCGGCATGACGTACGAAGAGGGATTTTCATTTTATTTATTTTATTTTTTTAGATTCTCTCTTTGTTGTGATGAGAATATCCAAGCGGTTCCAACTGTTAAGAATATCTTTAAAAACCAGCTTATAAAACAAGAGTCCGTAGTTGTTTTAGTTAGTAGGCTTTTCATGTCTTCCGGCAGCATGTTCAATATTCCACCCCACACACCGACACAGCGATGATATTAAAAATTCCAGAGTAGATTTCAGACAGAAGAAACTTGAAGAGCCCGGACAACGTATGTTAAAGGTGAAATATACTTCTTTTTTTAAAAAAATTCTACTATTAAATTCATTAAAGATTTGACATTTCTCAGAGCAAAATATCAAATACACAGTATCAAACATAATATTTTTATAATTTGCCATATATTTTTGTTTGTTCACCACGTCTTGCTATCCGTCCGAGCTATCTGTATATTACTTTATTATTTTATATCTGTAATTTAAGGTTGATAATTTAGAGGAAATATACCCTGGCTTTCGGAAATTGGATGTGGGAAACCGTTTATGCAAAACTATCTCAGACATCCTACCGGGATTCGGACCCCAACATTCCCTTCAAAGGCGATAAAGTATAATGTGAAATGTATATAGTTTTATAATATATATATATATATATATATATATTTGTGTGTGTTGGGTGTGTGTGTGGGTGTGTTGTGTGTGTGTGGTGTGTGTGTGTGTGTGTGTGTGTGTGTGTGTGTAACCGTAACATATGGACCCATTTCACCGGTGGAAAGGAACAACAAAAGGAAAAAGTTAACTTACACAAGTGTCACGTTCGAACTTGTTTTCAAATTACAGACAAGTAATAATACTAAACTGTTTACATACCATATTCAATATCTGTTGACCTGTTGACTATGTGCGTTCTATGGTCTATTCCTGATTATCCAAAGACCTGGTATTTTTAAAAGAATACAGCATTCTACGACATGACGACTGCAGTATTGCATTAATCCCGGAGGTGGCCATGATGAGTATTTAATAGAATGTTAGGCTGCTCCACATTACCGGAGTACCAACATGACTACAACTCGGAAATAAGGTTAAATGGGACACATGTTTATATGAACATTTTTTCATTGATTTTTTAAATCTTCTGTCCTTTATTTTTGAATTAAATATGTTCGAAGGATTTCGAGTCGATTGGGAAATAAGCCCACCTTACAAGAATTGACCGGGCTTTGATTTTTTTAACAGTTTTTTAATATCTATTTAGGCTATACGCATACATTAATCACGCCAATTGATAGGGATGTAAAAGGTACGTCTAGATGAAATGCATTCATATTTGCGAGTGGGAGAGAGAATAAGGAACATTTCTTATTTATTTAATTATTTGAGGTATTTAACGTGCACTTTCTGAACCCGACAGATTATATCAGAACACGAGAATATCTATGAGCAAGAGCGAAAGAACCTACCAATTTTGCCAGGAAAGGTATTTTCACATTCCTTCCAGGATTCTTTTACATACAGCTAACGACATGAGACCGGCTTTACTCCCCCTCTGAAGGAAGTTATGCAACGGATCATTATCGCTCGAGGAAAATCTATCAACTCCAGCTGGGTTTGAGCCCACGAACATCGGGTCCTGAGGTGAGCATTTTACCTCAAGACCACCGAGGTCGAGCATTATAGAAAAACAGCTCTTACTGGGTTTTGAACCCTGATCTTCTCGTCACCAGCAATCCTGTCCATCACGAAAGTGACGCGTTAGACCATGTTACCACCGATGTGGGTTGTAATGATAATTTATTATAGAAAATAAACACACAGGGTAACGTAATCGTACCAAGGTGCTTGCCTTCCCATTGAAATGGACAACTATATTTTATATAAATGACAGATATGCCGGGAAAGGGATTCAAATTTCAGACCTTTATGTAATGTGCCTAACTAAGCTCAATCAACTGAGATATTTGGGGACTTGTCATGACCCTGAAATATTGGGAGTTTTATATGTAAGAATGTGTACCAAACTTGTAAAAATTCTCCAAACTGCTCAAAAGTAAAAGGTCAAGGTTCGATTCTCTATTTGGGCACACGTTTAAAACAAATAAATATTCCCACATAATTGAAGGCTTTAATAATGAGCTGTAACTTAACTTAACACATTCCCAATTAATTAGATTCTGATATGATCACATTATCATACATAAATTAGTCTCGACCGTTTAATAAAGCCTTGAGGCACTCTTTAGATAGTTTTGATTAAATGCACCCACATGAGTATGTTGAGGGGATTAAAAAAACACTCCCAGTGCACACCGTCACCCGCAATCCAGTCTGATACCTTAGACCACGTTGACACCTGTGTGGACTCAAACAGTGAGGAACCACTTCTTAGAGACCTTGGTTCAAGTGCTTCTCGTATCACAGATAATTGTTTTCTCAATTAGAGATAGGACTAATCGACTGGAACACAATAATGACTATCGATAGCTAACAATTCCCATCGCTTAAACGGTGCGCTTCGTATTAATTGTTTTGCTATCGGTTTAGTTTGGATTATGGTTCATGAGATGTGTTTAGAAAGTGCCCTTTAAATACCCAAATTCGAATAAAAGAAATCCGTTGTTGGGATGAGTACATTATTCAAGCAATGAAGCGTAGAAACCAAGCCAGCCATCATGTTATACCTTAACAAATATAAAGTAGCCAACAATAATAAAAATTCATCTTACATCTGTCAATATTGACCCCATCATACCTGTCAAAAAATATCAGATTCAAAACACATCGTTCTGACTTGGAATATTTAAATTTTGATCAAACCCGCATAGGTGGGCACGTGAACTAATTGTCAGGCTAGTTTAGTTTTACCAGTGACGGTCAAGGTACTAATCCTGGCTGTGTATACTTGGGATAGATTTTCAATAAATTTAGTCTCTCTCTGCCTCCACGCAAATGCGAGTGTATTTTCTCTACAATTTTACCCTTCTCACCCTTGCCCCGTTAGTGTGTTTAAAAATGTGTAGAACCTTGATGATGCGTTTGAAAAACAAAACTAGATTTTTTAAAGTATTTTTTTACTTTCTCATACAGAGAAAGTAATGTAACCGTGAAAATTTTCCCCCTCGGTACTATGATGGATTTTTATGTTTTATACGCCCCCAAAATAAAAAGGTGGGTCTTACAATTCCTTCTATTTGTTTGTACCTCCAGGTACAGCAGGAACGGTTTTATACATACTGTTCAAACTCAATAAGTTGATGTTTATATGATTCTCGAGGCCAGATACGAATTTTGATTATATCTATAAAACTAATGGTAGTGTGGTTACTAATGACGATTTTTGAGCGCTTTAATTTTTTTATTGGGCTTAGCTATTTTGTTCAAATTGCATATCTAGGGATAATAAATAGCACTGCATACTTGTTTTTTGGAGGAAAATTGATTCAAGAATAGTTCATTAAGGACAGATTTTTGAAAATACTGTCTAAAATTTTCAGAAAATTGCTTTAAAATATTTGTTTATAATGGATATAGAGAATATTTTTACATAGTAAATAAAAATGTATGTTTATTATTCTAAATACATATTGATATAGTTTACTGCTTATCTGTATCAGATTTTAAAAATTTGCGCCCCTAAGCACAATTATCAATTGCAGCCCCCCCCCCCCCCCCTCTTCCTAATTTTTTTTTTTTGTCAAGGGCTTTAGGCAGTTTCCGAGGAAAGAGGAGCTGGGGGCTGTGTTTTAGGGGGAGAGGGGGGGGTAGAGGGCAACTATTATGCTTGAAAAGATTTCTACGAAAGATAATCAGGCGTGTGCTGTACATGCCCTACAGTAGCTTGAGTCAACATCATGAAAAGGGGAACTGAAGTCAGTTATAAAGCGATTGCAGTGTACATTGTTTAAAAATACATATTGTCTTTCTCACTTTAACTCGAATTATTTCAATAATTTGAGTCAATAATTTTTAAACGTGATTATTAAAAACAAAATATAACAAATATTAATCTCATCCAAAATGTGCCGCCCCCTAAAACCAACACCCATGCCTAAAGTAGCCCCATGGCTTCTTTGGTGCTGACTGACAGCTCACAGCTGACTTCTGACAGTTAATATTTAGGTATATACCTAAATTTTGACCTTCAGAAGTGACAGCTGCTAAACACATGTTTTTGAAGATCATATGGTTCGGCGTAAGGATACATAATTTTTTCTGGTAACTTTTCAAAGCTTTTAGCTGTCAGCTGTGAGCTGTCAGTCAGCACCAAAGAAGCCATGGGGGGACTATAGTGGGTCTAAAGTGTAAATCCGCTTCTGCTGCTTACTGATTTTTGAAAACTTCTAAGTATTTAGAAAATGACCTTTACCATTGTATTCATTATTTTACATTTATATTATTTTTCATAGAAAAATAATTTGAGTTTTTTTTTCTGATTTTTGTAAATTTGAAATTTTTATCTGTGAAAGTATTTGCGATTTTGTAGTACTATTTATTTAAATTGTTAGATAATTAATACGTTGACGATCCAACTAAAGCTACAGTCCAATTCTCATAGGAATAGCTTTATCTGACCGCTAGCAAAGCTACTAGATCTTGCATTGCCACTTTTCATAAATATTATCACTATTTATAAAATAAAACTAATAATGTTATCAACGTTGACTGCAAAAAAAATTATTTGTTCAATTAAGTGAAAAATGACAACCTTCTGTCTTTGCGTGACAATTTTCTTCCACTGAGTCATTCTAGCTTGTCTCATATCTAGTTTTTTTAATTATTTCGTTTATTTTTGGAGGGTATTTAACGTGCACTTTATGAATCGACTGATTATATCAGCACACGATTATTTCTTTGAGCTAGAGCAAAAGGACCTACCAATTTTGCTGGGAAAGGTATATTCATATATTTTCCAGGTTTCTTCTACATCCCTCAAGCAACATGGACCGACGGCTTTACTTCCCCTCCAAAGGAAGTTGTGTTACGGGTTTTTATCGCTCAAGAAATATTCCTTGAGCGCGAGTGGGTTTGAACCCACGAACATCGGGTCCTGAGGTGAGCTCTTTACCCCAAGACCACCGAGATCGACCAAGCTAATGTGGATTATTTACTCTAAACTTACTTAATGATCTCAAACACTTAGGTTAAGTAGCGCTTGTGTGAAATTAAATCACTAAAAATATAAAATCCTGCTTGCGGGGCCGTCAATAATAATCATAACTTTGAAAGAGTAAACTCTGATTTCGGCGGTGGAAGATTTTCAGCCATGCCGTATTGAGCCCGCAACTCTCAGCTCAGTATGCAGGCGTGCTACCCACCGAGATATTAGGTCGGACCCTTGAGCTTAGAAAGCTATAAACGTACGAGCCTAGTGATCGGTGAAATTAAGAGTAGACCGGCGACCGTTGAAGACTGAAAGTGGTCTTGTCCTTCGAGATGTGGTCCACGCTCAGGATGGAACAGATACTCCTCATCTTTCTCTCACTCACTCAGTCTCTTTATATCTCTCTCCCACGGTCACACTCCTACAACACAGAGAAATCTCTAAAGATTTCATGGTCAAAACCAGCGGTCATTGGTACCGCGCTCCGTGATGTATCTTGGTAGAGCAGGGACATTTACTGTACACTCCAATTTCTATACGAAAGGCTATTTAAATACCACAAATCATTTTAATATTACAACATTGTACACCAACAACTAGGTCGATCTAGGTGGTCTTGGGGTAAAGAGCTCGACTCAGGATCCGATGTTCGTGGGTTCAAACCCAGTCGAGGTCAAGGGAATTTTCCTTAAGCGATAAAAACCTGAAGCACAATTTCCTTTGGAGGGGAAGTAAAGTCGTTGGTTCCATGTTAATTGATGGTATGTAAAATAACTCTGAAAGGTTTGTAAAATTACCTTTCCCGGCCAAATTGGTAGACCTTTTCACTCTCACTCATCGAAATTCTAGTTTGCTGATATAATCAGCCGATTCAGAAAGTGCACGTTAAATACCTCAAATAAATATAACACATTAACATGGAGAAAAGATGTGAAAACCAAGTGGATGTAGCTTAATGAATTCTCTCCCCTCCGATTCACTAGTGCATGCGGTCGGTATCAGAACCCAAATTACCCCTCAACGATTATCACATGAGACACGAGTCCAAGGCCTTAGACAGCTTGGCCACCACTACGGTTATTGGTATGTTTAATAATTATTTGACCTAAAGGGGTGAGGTGATAAGGAAGGTGTTTAAAAAAGAACTGCACAAGCATACGCCTGTAGGGAGGATGAAAAACCACTGGGGGGGAGGGGGGGGAAGGGGACCACCTGTAGAACATCCGACGATACTTACAAGGATCAGAGGCAAATAGAATGACGCTGACCCATCTTTGACGGGTTTTAACAGTCTCTTGGTTATTTAGATTATGATTTAAATAAAAAGGTACTTTTTTTTAACAGTTTCAAAATTTACGAAAACAAGGTTCATACATTCATATGTCAAGAAATATAGTATTCAGCTGTTTTTTTATATAGATACTACTATCAAAACCTATGAAATTATACTATTAATACAGTTAAATATTATCAATGTTGACCACAATTTTTTTGTTTTGTATTTAAAAAAATTTCTTCTTATCAAAATCCTTTAGTTTTCCCCACAATAGATTTTTTTTCTGGCACCACGTCTTACTAGCCGTCAGAACTGTATGCATATGTAGAAATTACTTTAATATGTTAGAAATGAGTAAGGTTGAATTTAGAGGAAGTGTACCCCCATTTGGGAGCGTTTAAAAAAACGTATCAGTACATCTAACCGGGATTCAAACACTGATCTTCCCATTGCTTGTCAGAAATTCAGTCTATTGCGAGAGTGACGCCTTATAGATTATGCGGTCACCGAAATGGGTGACATAAAATCTTAAATCCTCGACTTTCTCGTTTATTGACCCGTACCAGTGGTTGCACGGTATAAGGTGTCAGGATTACAATATATTGTATTGCCATTGACGGGGGAGACCAAGGTTTCTAATCTTGGCCAGGTATACTAGGGTAGGTTTTACACATGAAATTCTATTATTGTTGTTTTACCCTCAGCCTTTCATAGCTTATGTGGGTACATTTATTCTATGTTAATGCTCCAAACCCTTACATCTTAGAATAAATATTTTTAAGTGTATAACCCAAACGGTCAGCTGGTTAGTTCTGCCTGCACCATCTGGTAGAAATATCATGTACTAGGGGAGTTCAGGAAGTGTGGTGGTTCCCCATTGCCTTTCACACTGAATTTCCATGAGACAGTGTGAAAGAGCTTAACCATTTTCCCGGAAAGGTATTTCCACATACCTTCCAGTTATTTTATATACCACAATCGACAAAGTACCGACGGCTTTACTTCCCCTCCGAAGGGAGTTGTGCAACGTATTTTTATCGCTCAAGAAAAATCAATTGGCTTCGGTTGGATTTTAACCCATTAACATTGGATCCTGAGGCGAGCACTTAACTCAAGACCATGGAGGTCAACAAGATTAAAATATGTATATATATTAATCTTGTTCACAGTAGAATCCTAAAACTGATTGAATTCATTCCCATAAAATTGTCTGCGTCATGAGTGACCACTTTGAATGAAACAACCATTTGGATGTCATCATTTGTTAGTTAAGTAAATACGTAAATGCACCCCAATTGGTTGGTTTAGCTCCTGCGGTCAATGTAACGACGGTAGTTTCACGGATCTTAGCTGACCTGGTGGTCTAGGGGTAAGGTGTCAGACTTCTGAGCTGGCGGCCGGGGTTCAATCCTCGGTCCCGGCACAGATGTATCTGATTGCCAAACCACTCCTTCACCTCTTACAAGACATCTTGTGAATGTGGGGAATGCCAGGCCGCCACCGTGGTTCGGATTCCACGTTAAAATGTAGGTCCTTCATTTCATCTCACAATCACCCTACCATTACACATTAGCGTAAGTGCGTATAACCCGAACAGGTAGTAAGACGCGGTGATAATAATAATAATAATAATAATAATAATTCACGGATATTGGTTGGGCCATCTTTCACTTTATTGACGTCACCATACCAGTGATAATGTTGCCAACAGCAGCATAATACAGATCCCTACGGGTTTAATAAAATATCTTAATTTTTAATTATTACTTTCTCATACAGTAAAAGTATTGTAATAGTGAACATTTTCTACCTCCAGAATATGATGGATCTTGAGGTTTAATATGCCCCTGAACTCAAAAAGGTGTGTTTTACCATTTTGTCTGGGCCTTTGACTGAAACGGTGTATATTGTTCAAACTTCATATTTAGATGTTATATGGGCATGACTGGGGTTAACCAACCTCGTGGTATAGTGGTCCACGCATCTGACCACGAGTTTAGGCTTCCTAGGTTCGATTCCCGACTGGTACCGCGGATCATTTTTCTCGAAAGGGGAATTATCTCATAAAAGTCAGCAAGGTATGATTAGTTAGAACTAAGTTAGGTTTAATCAATTCTACATGAAAAGAGCCCCCACGGAAAGGATGTAGGCTACAATTAGTACATTCAGGCATCTCCTGGGCAAAGGTACTGTACACAAATACCGCCTAATCTTTCCACAAACTAGGACATGATTGAAGAAGCTTAGACATGCAAATACTTAAATAACTAGGGTCCAAATCGTGATTTAAATTCTAGCCCTAAAATTAACCATATCCTTGTGTAATAATGACTAATTTTTGAAAATCTAAATTTTTCGATAGTGGTTTTAACGATTTTGATCAAATGTTTATCAGGGGAATGTTTGAGATTTATTTTCAAACCTTGATGATGCGCACCGATGACGCGGAGGGAGGGGGGAGGGGAGAGATGAGGGCAGCATAGCCATCGCTAGAATTCCTTTTAATTCTAGCATCCTAGGTTAGATAGTACACGAGTATTTTAATTATTTCAATGTGAATTCAACGTGCACTTTCTATGCCATCTGATAAAATAAGACCTACCTGCTTCGTTGGCCGCGTGGTATAAGCTCTAAGGCGTTCCTCTCAAAACACGCACTACTCTCGCAGTAGACTAGACTGCCGATGACAGGGAGATCAAGTTTCAAATCTTGGTTGAGTGTAATGATGGTGGTTTATCCTAAATTTGTTTCCACTGTACCTCCACGCAAATGCGGATACAATTAATCTAAATTAATTTTTAACTTAATAGCGTAATTAGTACATAAGTGTATATACTATAAAAAGGTAGCAAAAAGGAGTGCTATAAAACCTTAGAAACTAACTTTTCTTTAGGAAATACTAAGAGCTAAGCCAAGTTTGTTAGGTCGGTTACACACTATGGAGCTTTTGACGTAACGTAAGAGCGTCGCGAGCCGAGCAGCGTTAACATGTTGACCCGCCTCGGTGGCGTAGTTGTCTAACGCGCTTGTCGTGTTGAGCTCGACTGCTGAGGACGGGGAGATCGAGGTTCGGAAGATGATCCATCCAGATTCGGTTCCTCGACGAAACATCAAAGGAACGCTTGCGGTAAGTTTAGGTTAGGGGTCTACCTGTGTGTGGACCACCCGTAACAGCGCTCTGAGCGGATACTACTTGCCTGTGTTACCACCAGTTGTGTCCATAATCTAGTGGAGTGGGTTTTATTGCAAGTTTTGCTTCATGAGTAGTCTAAGGAACTAACTTTACTCTCAAAAAGCCGGGTTTGCCACCAGCGTCTCCTTTTCTTCCTCTTTGTAGCTGCTACCTCTGTTATTAATCTTTTATTTATTTAAGGTATTTAACGTGCACTTTCTGAACCGACTGATTGTATCAGCACACGATAATTTCTATGAGCAAGGGTGAAAGGGCCTACCAATTTTTACGGGAAAGGTATTTTCACATTCCTTCCCAGGTTCTTTTAGATGCCAAAATCAATATGGCACTAACACGTCAGCTTTATTACTCCTCCGAAGGAAGTTGTGCTACGGAATGTTATCACTCAAGAAAAATCCCTCAACTGGGTTTGAACTTACAAACATCGGGTCCTTAGGTGAACACTTTACCCTGAGACCACCGAGGTCGACGACGTTAGTTAAATGTGTAAATATACCGGACATTTAATGAGACGTGAATCACAAAACAAAAGATGTATGGATGTTGTCCTGATACTAGACTCATAATCATTGATTTTTATGAAGTAACTGGTTTTTAAACTTGTCTATTACTCAACCTAACAAAACAAAACCTTTGACTTGTAGATGCATGAAAGGAAACATTAGTTTTATTTATAGGGTTATGTATTTTTTTATTCTGTATTATTAGCTGTTTTTTTAATTAGAGTAGTGGTGATCGTTTTGTATGAATACATATCTAGACTATGTAATTGTAAGCGCAAATTAAATAAATATATTTAACGCTACCTGTAAAATTGTCATTTAACAAAAAAAAAAACTTTTTTGCTAACTATAATGAATACAAATCAAACAAACCATCAACACAAACTACTGTTTTATAATTTGTAATTCCTCTTTGAATTTGAGATTGTGATATTTTATATTCTAGGTTCTCTTCAATATAAATAGAATAGAAAGATAGCGTCACTTGAAAGAATTTGATTATGTCATTGATTACATCACCCGGTACATATCAGTATGTGTATATATATATATATATATATATATATATATATTATATATATATATATATGCCTAAATAAGAAGATTAATGACGTTAATTGAGCATTGGTGTGTATTTAAAGGGTTAATTTTTTATTTAAAGTTCAAAGAGGTGCCTTAATTTTTAACACACTGGTTTGTATTCCATGCAGCTTTGTGTTTGTTACGGGATGACTTGTGTGCTGGGTGACGTCACACGCTTAGCCAATCAGATGTATTTCTCATCTGACGCTACCCTCGAATCTCTCTTTACATTGGTTTTCCTTGTTTTTGAAATGCAAATAACACGATTACAAAATAAAAAGATTAAATAAATGACGTTTTTATTTTGTGTATTTTTTTATTTTTGAAAGTTTGAAAATGTTGCTCACCTCTTAAAGCGTTTCCTCTACACCTCACCAAATTTCAGCTTTCTACCTCATTTAGAAATACAAAATATTCTCAGGACAGATACACTTATATACCATGAGACTTTTATTAATATAGATGGTATTCGACACCTTAGCTCAGTCGGTAGCGTGTCTGTCTACTGAGCTAAGGGTCCAGGGTTCATTTTCCAGCATGGTCAAAAAATGCATAATTGGTGAAATGTGGGTTTACCCTTTCACAATTATAAATGAATGACCTGGGACTGGATGTTGTGCCTGTCCTAGTATTAGGTTATATTATAAGGATTACGAAGCTATAACAGGCCTAGCAAGCTGGTTTTGGAAAATATATGGCTTGAATAAACAACTGACCCAAGCCACAAGCTGGAAACAGTAATAGATGGAAAGTCAATTAATGCACACGGTAGACTGTGTATAGTCCGATCAAGAAAAACAGGAACTTTCTCTATAGCTATTAAGTTTTTGTCTCCATAAATTCATACGCCAATTCCTGTGTTCTGAATCTGTCACTTTTGATGGATAATCTCAATACCAATAAAATCATACTTTTTTTAATCCGTCTGACCCGATTCGGTGGTTGCGTGGCTTAAGGCGTCACTCTCACAATATACTGGACTGCCGATGACGGGGAGATCGGGTTTAGAATCCCGGTTGAGTGTTATGAGGGTTGTTATCCTAAAATAGATTTCCACTCTCCCAGCACGCAAATACATGTACAATTACTATGAATTCAACCCTACTCATTGTTAACCTATTAACATAGTATATAAATGTATAAACCAAACGGGTATTAAGACGCGGTGCTAGAAATAAATAATAATAAAATAACTATCCTTTCCGATTATACGCCAGTGTATTATTTTCGATAGTTTTGTAAGAATAAGGACGCTATAATTAAGAAGAAATGTACCCACATTTGCGTGAATGGAAATGGTGAAACCATTTAGGAAAAACAATTCTCAGTACATCCGACCGGGATTCTAACCCCTAATCTCTTTTTCTACTGTAAACCAAACTAAACGAGCTTGACATTTAGACCACATTCCCACTGAATCGATTAAAAGTAATATTAATAAAATAAAGTGTTATCAATATTGACAAAAACGGAAAGTGTGTTTTTTTTAAATTTACTCCTACCAGAATCCTTGTGAGGTTTGCAGTGTGGTTCCCAAGCGCGCCGTGTGAGATGATCAGTGCCGCCCTGACTATGTATGGCCCCTTTCGGGTCTCGCCCAGGTTTCGTAACGTTCCGCCTCAGTCCCCAAGCAGGCACTGCGGCATTACCATAACATTGCACACGTTGATGGGGCGGCCACGATAGCTTTGTCTTTAACTCGCACGTTTTCACTTTTGATCGACCTTGAGATTTTTATTGGACTTAATAATATTATTATTAATATTAGAAGATGACCCATAGCTCACGATTTTATGGAAATTATTTGGGAAACATCACCCATATTTGATGGGTGAGAGAGTATAGATACAGTAGCCCCAAGGCTTCTTTGGTGCTCACTTCTGACAGTCAACATTTAGGTATATACCTAAATTTTGACTGTCATAAATGACAGCTGGTAAACACATGTTTTTGCAGATCATATGGTTCGGCGCAGTGATACATAATTTGGTCTGGTAACTTTTCAAAGCCGTCAGCTGTCAGTCAGCACCAAAGAAGCCATGGGGCTACTGCAGGTTTGTATGCTTAGGAGATCCTGGTTCGACATTGGGAAGGATTTAAAATAAGTTTTGTTTAGCACCGTGTATTACTACCTGTTTAGGGTGCATACATATATACTCTTAATTTCACTTATGTTTTAAGGATGAGTAAGTTTAAATCTATAGGAAGTGTACTCATATTTGCTTGAAGGTAGAGTAGAAAAAATATTTAAGAAAAAACACCATCAGTACACTCTGCCGGAATTATAGCCCCGATCTCTCCGTCATTGGAAGTCCAGCCTATTGCAAGAGTGACTCCTTAGACCATTCAACCATTGGAGTGAGTTATGTTGAACTTAATAAGACTCCTCCGGACCCACTTCGGTGGCCACGTGGTCTAATGCAATACTTTTGTGTTAGACTAGACTGCCGAGGACAGGGAGATCAGGGTTCAATCCAGGTCGGGTGCAATTTGGGTGGTTTTCCTTAAATGGTTTTCCACTCTACCTCCACGCAAATGTGGGTTCATTTTCACTCAATTAAGCCTTCCTAATCCCTACCCAATTAGTGTAATTAGTACATAGGCGTATAATCCTAACGGGTAGTAAGACACGGTGCCAAAAAATGTAAGTTGTGGTGATAAAGTATATCTATGTATATTTACGGTATATAGGCCTAACAATGGTGTGTTTATAAAAGTCACAAAATATAGAGGATGTTCATCTTTATAACCTATTCCAAGTCTGTATCCCCTATCTTTATTTTGAATTTAATCTCACTCGATACTTTAGCTCAGTGAGTAGCGCTTCTACTTGCCTCGGTGGCGTAGTTAGCTTACGCGCTTGTTTCGTGCTGAGCTAGATTGCTGAGGACGGGGAGAGGGAAGTTCGAATCTCCCTCGGGTGAACTGGGGGTGATTTTTCTTAAATGGTTTTCCACTTTCCCTCCATGCAAATGTGGTTTCACTTTATATTCCACCCTCCTAATTCCTAACCTATTAAAGTAATTATCACTTAAGCGTATAACCTGAAAGGGTAGTAAGATGCGGTATAAATAAAAATAAAAGTAGCACTTCTGTCTGTTGAAACAATGCTTTCGACTCAGGGCATAGCCGAAAAATATATCATGGGTGAAATTTGATCTTCTCCTTCATTTCACAAATTGATGGTCGGAGGGTTGGGTGTTATGTCTTTCAAAATTAAGTTTGTTACATCATGTGCAGATATAACTAGCCGATTAAGAAAGTGGATGATTAAAGTTGCCAATTTTTTTTTCCCTTGTACAGGCACTTTAAACCACTTATGGAAACAGAAGAAGGTGGTTGAAGTTTAAACAGTACAGAAACCCGCTTCGGTGGCTGCATAGTCTAAGGTGCTACTCTCACAGTAGACTATAGGCTACCGATGACGAGAAGATTGAGGTTCAAATCTCGGTCGGGTATACTGAGTGGGGTTTAAAAAAAAAATTGTGTTTCACTTTCCTTTCGCGCCAATGCAGGTACACTTTATCTAAATATAACCTTTATAATCCCTAAAACTATTATCGTAGTTAGTACATAAGTGCATAACTCGAAGACACGATGATAAAAAAATAACTGTACAGTACAGCACAGTACAAAATACACCTTAAAGTCATGGTTTTTATATTCGTGCTATCAGACAGTGTCCATAAATTAGGTATATAAAATATAGCCGTATATATAATGAAAGTGATAGGTTACGGTACAACACGTGCAATTGTACGGGGTGGCAAAAATATTGGAAAGTGAAAAATAATATGAAAATAATTGATTGAAAAAAGTTTTCATTTATTTCTTCCCTGTCAGAACCTTTCTCCGAACACCTTAGAATAACATAATTTGCTAACACTTAGTAAGTCATAATTCCACACTGACGAGCTGACAACACTGGTCATAACTAATTCCACACTGACGAGCTGACAACACTGGTCATAACTAATTTCACACTGACGAGCTGACAACACTGGTCATAACTAATTTCACACTGACGAGCTGACAACACTGGTCATAACTAATTCCACACTGACGAGCTGACAACACTGGTCATAACTAATTCCACACTGACGAGCTGACAACACTGGTCATAACTAATTTCACACTGACGAGCTGACAACACTGGTCATAACTAATTCCACACTGACGAGCTGACAACACTGGTCATAACTAATTTCACACTGACGAGCTGACAACACTGGTCATAGCTAATGAGCTGAAAATGTTCATTTGTTCTGAGTGAGAGTTCGTGTAGGATAACTTTAAGCAGTGTTTTTTTTTAGCACCGCGTCTAACTAACAACCCGTTCGCGTTATACACTTATATCCTAACAACTCATTTTGCTCGTTGGGGCTCCACCCCAAGCCCCCATCAAGTATATTTTGTAAGTAGATGTAAACTAATGTAATTCCAACGCCATTTTTTGATAGGTCTTACCGTTTAGCCACAAGAGACCTCCAAAGAAAGGTCCACACCGACTTTAAAGTTACTCCACCATTTTGAATTGTTTGGGGGTTAATTTTTTTTTAACTTTTTGGAATTTTACCGTTGGTTACAGACTATAAGCTATAAGTTTGCCAAATTTCAAGTTTCTAGCTCAGTTGGAAGTGGGTAAACGTTAATGTCAGTGAGTGAGTCAGCCATGTGGCTTTATAGTATAATTACGCTAATGCGTTTAGGTATTAGGAAGGTTATATTTAGAGGAATTGTACCCGTACTTGCGTGGAAGGAGATTGGGAAACTATTTTAGAAAATACTCCCCTGAGTAGAGCTGACCAAAATTCGAATCTTGATCTCCCCGTCATCGGCAGTCTAGTCTACTGCGAGAGTAGTGCGTTAGACCATGCGGTTATCGAAGCGAAGTTTACGTAGTGTTACGGTGATATATGTTTTTATTTCTTATTTTTCTTGTTTTACGGAAATACAGTGTTTCAGTAATTATTAAATGATTATTTTATTGGATTATTTGATTATAAACCAAATTTGAACCTGCAAATATATATTATGTACGATAAAAGGGAAAAGTAAACAAAATATCGAAATATAGACAAAAGTGTTTTTAACAGCTTTAAAAAATATACTACTATAGTCAGTTATTCATTTTTGATTCCAACTAATAGTTTTCTTTTAAAATCCACCAGAATATTAAAAAAAGGTGAAAACTTTCAAAATACTTGTAGCTTTTACTGAAATAAAAAAAGATTGACTATCTAAAAAATGTCATTTTCCTTTTTTAAGTACTTTTGTAAAAAATATTAAAGATATGTAAAATATGGTTTAAAAAAGCAAGAAGGCATAGGTGTAGACCTAGATATTTTCCGGGAGAACAATTTTATTTTTCTAAACTTTTCTTTGTTTTAGAAATAACTTTAATATTTTGATTTTAAGAGAAAAAACATTCTTCTCCCCCTAGCACTTGCGGTCATCCAATGAAATTATATGGGATATATTCACTATTTCTGTGCATATCTTTTAAGAAATATTTTTTAATATACTTTTTTTTTATCGTCAAAAATTAGAACCACTGCAATTTTGTAGCTTTTGAACTTTTATTCTATTTTCCAGTGGGGGGATTAAGGGAGACGGTTGAGGCATCCGTTTGAGTTTTCGCACAATGTGACATAAACCATAAGGTCAGCCCTGATTTTGCATGACTTAGCATACGTAGAGTCAGATCCAAAAGTTTTAAAAAAAGGTAGTAATTAAGATTGACAAATACACGTCGCTGGCTATGATGCAGCTTATTGTTCCCAGGTTTTACATTCAGACTTTTTAGCAACTTTACTTTACATCCCTTACTGTTTCCAACCTATGGTCCTGGTCACATTTTTATTCAAGCCATATATTTTCTACTACCGGCTTGCTAGGCCTGTCTTATTTTTTTAACAACTGATTTGATTAAATTTGTCCATTAAATCCATATCCATTCAAATTATATAAATTTATTTAACACATCAGGAACAAAATCAGGGACTAAATCAGTCTTGGCCGAATGGCCATCTTACATTAACTACCCCGTATTAAAATGACGTATACCTACTTCGTTGGCCATGGTCTTGCAAAAGACTAGATATACTACCGATTACAGGAAAATTCGGGTTAGCTCCTGGTCATGTACACTGAGGGTGGTTTTTCTTAAATTGTTTTCCACTTTTACTCCACGCGAATTTGGGTACACTTTCTATAAATACAACCTTCCTCATCCCTAACACATTAGAGTAATTAGTACATAGGCATGTAACATGCATGAATGGTCAGTGAGACGCTTTGCTAAACATAATGATAGTAAAAAAAACTTGTTTTCGATTCTCAATTCGAGTCTTAAGGTGCGGCAGAAGGGAGCCCGAGTAATTTTACAGTTTTTATAGAATTAATTTTTTTTTTGGCCAAAGTAAATCAAATATTTCTCCAGTAGCAACATAGAGTTTAGTTTTTTGCACATGCTAATATCAACAGATCTTGAATATCTGTCAAGGGGGTCCTGGAATTTTGTCAAAACTTTTTAAATAAAGATAAAAAGTTTTGACAAAATTCCAGGACACCCTTGACAGATATTCTAGATCTGTTGATATTAGCATGTGCAGAAAACTAAACTCTATGTTGCTACTGGAGAAATATTTGATTTATTTTGGCCAGAATGTAATGCTATAAAAACTGTAAAAATATTATTGCTCGCTTCTACAGCACCTTAATACCCCTATTACAAGGTGGGCGTGTCACTTCAGAATTTGTCTCTCTAGGACAGTCGAACCACCGCGCCGTTCTTGAGAGAGAAAGCGGTTCAGTTCGTCATGACGATGACGGTAGGATGACAAGCTCAGTTCAGTTCAGTGTTGTGTGCACAATACTCGGCTTACCTAGCTAAAGAGAAGTCTATAGTCCCGTTCCCTTCAGTAGCGTGCCGGCGGCTGTAAGGGCAAGACGTGTTTCTTTAGTTATTGTTGCTGCCGTCGCGTTTGTTTAACGCATGCGCGCATTGATATTAATTATTACGAAATATCGTGTGAAGTGATGTTCGATAAAGGAAGATAGTGAAAGAGGGTTTTTGTTTACATACTCGCAGACGCACCTGTTGTTATGAACGGTCGGTTTTTGACCATGTCAACAGTTATTTTTGAACACCTGGTCGCGCTGTCTTGTTGGATACCTGGGATTTAAAGGTAATGTTTGTCATGTTTTGTTTTTAAATTGTGTGTGGTGGGTTTTTTAACAGTCGATGTGTCATAGAGTGAGGCTGTTTAAAGGTATTTATTGACTTTTTACTACGAGGCTGTCATTAACTCCTAATTATTTTGCAGTAATTAACCTCAACACAAAGCTATGTTACACCCAACTTAGAAACCAGCTTAAGGATATTCAAATGAGTCTTAATTTTTTTTTTTTAATTTTGGTTTGTTGTTGGGAAACTATTGTGTTGATTAACAAACTTTTGTTTAAAATAAATACTGGTTGAAACTTTCCCTGATATTTGCAATGTTGGATTAAAAATATTATATTATTATTATTGTGTATTCTGTCTTATGACAGTTCCATTCCTTTTGTCAGGGAACTTATACCACCAATGTGCCCTGACCTCTGCCTCTTCCTTAAGCCTCCAGCATTTTCTTCTTTCATTCAAGTCATCCAGTATTTAAGTCCTCCTCCTTCTTAAGCTCTACTTTCCCACAATCTTTCCTTCTATCATGCAGTACAGTTGAATAATCTATCAATAAAAGACTGAATAAACTTCAATAAATACGTGAAGGTTGTTTTTAAAAATAAAAATGTTAAGTAAGGTTCCCTTACAATGTTTGTTTTGGAAAAAAGTTTATTCATCCATAAAAAACACATAGTTTCCCAACAAAAATCCAAAATGTTGAAAATCATTCTAAACTCGCTAGAACACCACCAACCTAGGACACCGATTCAAAACACCTAATAAGCGTACAAAACTCTGCCTTATAAAATAAGTTATATAATTTAGAGGCAAAATCATGGTTATAAAGCCAAATAATATGGTTTTGATTCCCTCCTCAAAAGGTAATTTATCAACAAACAAACTTACGGGGACTACTAGGCCTAGACGCTTAACACTAGCAAAAAGAATCGCTTTATATTATTATAAGGATTATTTCCTACACATTTAATAATATACTTTTTTCACTCTCTGGAATCGAATTGGGCTCCCAAATAACTATAATTTATCTTTACTTAGACGAGCGCTTTTGTTCGCATTTTTTAAATGTGTGTTTCCAACATTTCTGGCCCAGTTTATTCGAAATTGTATCCGGTGGCTTGAACGATCGTCTTTATGTAGATCATACATTTGATTCGTGAATTGTTACTAGTTTGTATAGGTTCTTCCGGAAACTGAACCAGCACTCAAAGGTGTTTTAGTAGCTTTTGAAGCGTAGTTACACTTCAAAGTTGTATAACACGGCAAAGGCCCAGCTTATGAATAACAACAATGGTTTTACAGACGATCAAACGGATTTGGAGGAAATTGTACTATTATGTATTTGATACATTATTATTATAGATAGGGTGCTCCAATCCTTGTTTTCTAGAAATAATAAAACATTTAGTAAACTACACCTTCAGTTTACCGGACTGGGATTCAAATCTTAATTTCCCCTTCGATAGTCCAGTCTACTGTTAAAGGAACACCTTAATCCAGTCGACCACTGAAGCGGGTCACATACTGTTGTTATTATTAATAGCACCGCGTCTTACTACCCGTTCGGGTTGTACGCACTTACGCTAATGTGTAATGGTAGGGTGATTGTGAGATGAAATGGTGGACCTACAGTTTAACGTGGAATCCGAACCATGGTGGAGGTCTGGCATTCCACACAGTCACAAGTTGTGATTAAAACACGTCTTGTCAGAGGTGAAGGAAGGGTTTGGCAATCAGATAAATCTGTTTCGGGCCTGAGGATTGAACCCCAGACCCCCAGAACAGAAGTCCGTCACCTTACCCCTAGACCTCCAGGCCCGTTACATAGTCGAGCGGACGCTCCGCCCTCCGCTCTCCGCACGCGGATAAGTTACCTTGTTCTTATGTGTCTTTACACAGTTCAACGGAGTGGCCCGCACGCGGAAGAACCCTCCGCGTGGCCCTTCCGTCTCCGCGTGAGTTAGTTCCATTGAGCAGGTTGTAACTTGCATAGTCGAGCGGACAACCGCGCGACGGATCATTTCATTGGTGAAGTGTGCATTGTTCAGTCAACATGAATATGAATATCGACACTGAATTGTTAATTATGGAGGTTGAAATAAGACCTTATTTGTGGGATCCATCTCGAGACGATTATAAAAACCGGGATTTAAGAACAAGTGCTTGGCAAGAAATATGCAACAAGCTTATTCCAAATTTCAATGAAATGGATAGAGAAACGAAAAGAAAATTGGGTGAGTTTTACAAATTCGTTTATTTGATTCCTAATTAAAAATGGTGAGGCAACATTTGGGAATGGATTGTTTTATTTCCATGATTTAAGTATCCAATATTTTCACCAGGGCACAGCTATTAATTGCAAAGATAATAATATCACTAATTAATGTAAGATAATACTAAGTAGTGTTGTTCAATAATTGTTCACTAACTTATTGCAGCTAATGTTTTATTATGCAACCTATATTGATTGATATTAACTTTACCAATGTTGAATTTTTTTTTATTAAAGCAATTCTAGAATATTAATTACACACTGCGTAAATTATACAACAATATTTTCACAAAATATACTTATCCTGTTTTAGCTAAGTTCATCTCTCTAGTGAATTTTAGAATCCTGCCATGAAACTTTACCAATGTCCACAAAATAATTTGCAAAACTGTCTCTAATGGAATTGCATGATCTTATGAATGAAGCAGTTGTCTCCAGATCTTCCAAACCAACCACCGTGAGGGTGTGCTGAAAATCATAACCATCTCTGACCCGTACAAAGTTATGTAAAATACAATATGCTTTGACGATGGATGCTGCGAGTTTAACATCTACATTCATAGGTCGATGAAAAATCCTCCATTTATTGCTAAGAATTCCGAAGGCACACTCAATATACCTTCTAGCACGAGTGAGTCGATAGTTGAAAATCTTCTTCTTGTAGTTTAGATTTTTCTTGCATAAGGCCTAAGCACATGTTGAGATATGCCAAACGCTTCATCTGCTACGATGACATGGGGTAAAATTGGTTCACTTGTTTTAGGTAAAGGCCTAGCTTCAGGCAACCCTAAATCATTCCTCTCTAATTTTTGCCAAAATACACTGTTTTTGAAAACATTTGAGTCACAGTTTTTTCCAAAAGCACCTACGTCGATGAAAGAGAAGCAATAATTTGCATCACAAATGGCTAGTAAAATTATGGAAAAGTAATGTTTGTAATTCAAAAAGAGAGAACCACTCTTAGTAGGTTTTGTTATCCTGATATGTTTTCCATCGAGAGCGCCGACGCAATTAGGAAAATTAGCACAAACTTCAAAGCTATCACGTATTTCTTCCCATTTTGCTAAAGAAGGCTCAGGCAAACATTCTGTCTTCAACACATCCCATATTATTCTGCATACTTGTCGAGCAATAGAAGCAATCGTTGAAATTCCTAGCCGGTAGGAATAGTGCAGATCAGTAAATGTATTACCAGTGGCGAGATACCTGAAATAGAGGAAAATATTTTTAATTATTTTGACTTTGAGATTCTGTTAAAAATTCTTATTGATTTTGTCTTGGGGTCGTTCCATATTAAATCTTCAAATTAAAAACAAATTAACTGTACCATATGTGGTTTTTATGAAAATGGGCTAGCATGTTACCCCATTCTATAGATGAAAGTGTGTGTGTATCCCTTAGACGAAAGAATATATTAATATAATATTTTTAACGGTGATTTGACCAATTTTACAGGTTTACGTATTTGATCACTGATTGTTGTGTTGTTTACCAATTTTGGAGTCAGAACTGTCATTTTAAAGCGTAAGATATTTAAATTCTGGTTATGTTTTTACTATTTAAGATAAACATTTTTTTTTCAATATGGTGGCAATACGTTTCTGCAGTTAAAAACGCTCTTTTTCTCTGATTTGTACATAACCCTGCTGCTCTTAGGCTCGATATAAAAATCTATATTTTTATGGGTTATAATATTTACCCCACTAAATCAGCTTGATTATTCACATTGATTCTCTGAAAAAGTTGGTTCTAATTTGATTAAAAATAAACACCACCCAAATTCGAAGCCCACAAAATGTAAGTGGGGGACCAGATAAAATGTTCACATTTGTGTGATAGATACTCTTGGTGGGTATTTGCAATATGCAATTTGTCCTATTCTGTTTATTCACTCCTTTAATTTTTACACAGATGTTTGAAAATGCTCCAAAAACACATTTTAATAGTTTCGTCTTATGGAATATTTGCTATAAAAATACAATAGTTTTTGGTCTTTAAGTGGTTTTTGGGCTCTTACCCAGTCAATAAAATTGTAATTACCAGGCCATCACTAGCCTGTCATAGTTTTCTCACCTTATACTTTCATTATTCATATTATTACTTTGCTTTGGTAACATTAGAGCCACCAAGGAGAGTACATAGATTTTGTCTTCATCCGAGAATGGATGTGCAAAGAAAAATGTGTTTGGCTAGTAATTACAGTATTATTTCACGTGGAAGTTCCCTATTAGTGAGTTTATTTGATTTATTTATTTTCAGCGGAGAAGATGCAAACCAGATGGAAAACGGCTAGAGATGCCTATATAAAAAGTAAAAATAAGACCAAACAGAAAAAATCCGGATCAGGTGCAAGTAAAGTTTCAAAATACACCTATCATGATCAGCTACAGTTTTTAGAAAGATTGCTAATATGCAACACACACACAAATTTTTCCAACGAATTTCAAGACAATCGCGTGGAAGGTGCACCTGCTACTCAAGAAGATATAAGAGAAGAAGAAGAAGAGCCACAATTATCTACAGATCTTGAAGAAAGGGAACAAGCTCCACCTCCAAAAATTTCTAAAAGCAGTAAAAATTTTGAGGAAAGCTTACTGAAGATGCTGCAGGAAAGTAAAGAAAATGAAGATGATGAAGATCAAGCCTTCCTAAAATCATTGTTACCAACTTTAAAAACATTCAATAATGATAAGAAACTTCAATTTCGATCTGAAGTGTTGCATACACTTATGCGCATTAAAAATCAGGACCATTCTTTCCAGATTCCCTCACATTCTCATAACCCTTTGTTTATAAATGATAACCAGTACTTTACTTACCCACAACCCAGACAAATTTATATCAATTATCAACAAAATCCAAAAAATTTCCGTTCAGTACGTTCATCTTTTGATCAGCAGCCCCTACAAATTTCCCCTCAGCCACAGTCATCTTTTGATCAGCTACCCCCACAAATTTCACCTCAGTCACAATCATCTTTTAATCAGAAGCCCCCACAAATTTCACCTAAACCACATTCGTCTTTTAGTCAGCAGCCTCCACAAATTTCCCCTCAACCACATTCATCTTTTAGTCAGCAGCCTCCACAAATTTCACCTCAACCACATTCATCTTTTAATCAGCAGCCTCCAATTTCCCCTCAGCCACAGTCATATTTTGATCAGCAGCCCCCACAAATTTCACCTCAGTCACAATCATCTTTTGATAAGCAGCCCCCACAAATTTCAACTCAACCACATTCGTCTTTTAGTCAGCAGCCTCCACAAATTTCACCTCAACCACATTCATCTTTTAGTCAGCAGCCTCTACAAATTTCACCTAAACCACATTCATCTTTTAATCAGCAGCCTCCAATTTCACCTCAACCGCATTCGTCTTTTAGTCAGCAGCCCCCACAAAGTTCACCTCAGTCACAATCGTCTTTTGATAAGCAGCCCCCACAAATTTCACCTCAACCGCATTCGTCTTTAAGTCAGAAGCCTCAACAAATTTCTCCTCAAAACTCATCTTGTCTCCTTGCGAATGCAGAAGAAAACAGAGTCTCTCCATATGAGACATTTTTATCCTATGGATCTAATTCCATACCACACAACATGAGTGAAGAGCTAGGATCATGATAATTAACAATAATAATAACAATAATAATCTATAATAATGTAATATTTTTAGTAATAAAACTTTTTAGTGATAATTGACTTTCTTTACTTACCTTAATGTAACAGCAAGTCTTTCTGTTGGAGAAATAGATACCCTGTTCAAATTAGAAACACTTAATTTGGATTCTAGCTTCCCTATTAGTTCATCAAAGGATTTAATTGACATGCGAAAATAGTTAAAAAACTTGTCACTATCTCCACGTAAATCAATGTACAATGTCGTGAAAGCACCTTTCACACTTCTTTGAGCCACTATAGGATGTACATAATATCTTCTATTTTTCCGTTGTTTTCTCATTTTATACGCGTAATACACAGCTAATACTTTCAGTCTGTATCCATACATTTTCTAAGACGAACTGATAAACCTCCGCGCCACTGTGTAGACTCGACTATCCGCGTGCGGAGAGCGGAGGGCGGAGCGTCCGCTCGACTATGTAACGGGCCTTAGGTCTACATAGTGTAAACATACCTTTATAAACCGACAACTTGTTCGTTTAACATTTTTAACTGGGCATTTACAAGTATTACCATGACTTCTGCGGTTCTTTTGATGGAGATTATACCACAGTTGGTTTCTGGTTAGCAGAAGGTCATTAATGTATGCGTGCAATTTCCAATCAAATCAAACAAAGAAATTAATAATATTTAGTAAAAGCTATAGACTTATGTTTTCAAAATAAAATCGCGTAAAAATGCTCAAGTTAAATTTGTGAATGCAATGTTCTCTTCATGGTTTGTAGGCTATTACAGAGAAATAAGAAAAATGGCTAGCTTTTATGGTTTAATTGAACCCAGGCTGGAGCTCACGAGTATTTATATAAACGTAGCTACTTCCTTATTGGCGTATCGACGTGCAATTTCTAAACTCAAGAGTTATATCAGCACAGATCAGTTTATAGAATAAAACATTCCTAGATTTTCTGACCAAATTGCCTGGAACTGTGTAATCTTTAATGTAATCGTGTTAGAAAGGTACAGTCTTATTTTCACATTAAAGGTTACTAGGTATACCTACTTTCATCTATTCGTACGTTAAGTCGTGTAATACGAAGCTGTCACTCTTTATAGATAATATCAATGCCTCTACAATTTTACTACTATACAATGTCGATAGCAAAAAAAAAAATATGTTTGGATTTTTAAAAGTTTCTTTCGACCATAATCCTACAATACAGTCGGTATTAGTCACTTATGGAAGTTTCTAAATCTACCTTCATACGTCAAGTCATGTTCTGCAACTGTCACTTTTAGGTGAGTTGGGTTGGGTTAGGTTTAGCCAAGTGATATAGAACGATTTTGGTAGGAAGGACGTTCTGGAAAGGCCCTTTTTCCTAACAAAATAATTCTACTAAATTCTGTTTTTATAGGAAGCCCACTTTCAACAAACTGATTTTCCCTTCTCCCTCCACGCAATACATGTCTTCTAATTTTTGCCTACTTATTCTACAGGTGTAATTAAATGTGGATAACCCGGGCGGTTAGTAAGATTCGGTGAAAATGATCATTTAAAAGATATGAACTGCGTGTAACCCGAACGGGTAGTAAGATGTGGTTTTAATAGTAATAATTATAAAATATATTAATACTTGTAGGTTACCAAGTGCTCACGATCGTTTCAAAGACAAAATTGGGATCAAACCCTGCAAAAAGTTTGGAATCCATTGAATTAATGAAGCTCCCCGGGGCTTCCCTTTCTCAGTTTTGAATTGACAAGCCGGGAGAATAGAGTCCATTCGCCACTGGAGTGGTGGTCATTAACTGTCAGCAAAAGTTACCAGATCTACTCTCATCACTCATGTATCCATTCGCCAAACCAAATGTTCTTCAAGACAATTATGTTTAGTTTTTGTTACTTTTTTCAATCAAAACTTTCACAACAAGCCATTTGTTTTTAATTAATTTCTTACTTTTAAGCGTTTTTACATTATTGCAACATTAATGAAAATAACCGTTTGGATGTTTCTTTTTGTGGAGACTGCGTCTGTGATTCACTTAAAAATTGTTTATAAACGAGAGCTTCTAAAAAAACTGCCGGCTCTTTATAATAAACTAGATAGCTGTTGCCCGCGGCTTTGCTCGCGTGGAAGTTGATTATATACAAATACGAAAATATACATATGTATTTACAGATTAATTTAAAATATTACGTTACGTTGATGACCATAACTTGACCTCAGATCAAAAATAATGCAAGTCCGATACAAACTTTCACCCCCTTTTTCATCCCTTATTAAATAAAATTTCCAAAATTCCTGAAACACGTATTTATTTGTTTTACGTTAATAACCGAAATACAAAATTTTGTTTATGTAACTTTCAAAATGACGGACTTTTATACATATTATCATCCCCTATTTTGACCCCTTTGGGGTGGAATTTTCTAAAATCCTTTCTTAGTGGGTGCCTACATAACAAAATGAATATACAGTCCGAATTTCATGCTTGTAGCCTTGATAGTTTGCGCTCGGCGATGATGAATCAGTCAGGACATGTTATTTTATAAGTATAGATCAAGATGGAGAACCGGAAAGCAATGAGGACTGCTGTTGACGTCATACAATCATTTCTGATTGTATTTACGCGCACTTGTTTACTAAATTAAAACTTTTATTTTGAAAACAATATATATATTTTTTAACTTAGTGGACAGTCAGTTATAATATGGTATAAATGTGAATAGAATGTATATTTTAATTTATTGTTCAATGCATTATAAAAATAAATATTGTTGCCACAACCACGAAACAAAAATTGAAAATAGTTTTATTTTTATGTTTTGTTTTTAAAATAAGCTATCAAAAGGCTAATTATACAGTAATATTTAAGAAGTATTACTAGAAGCGTTAATTAACACTTTTGATTGATAATCTAGTATTACAAAGCGAATAAAAAACTGTTTCCACATTATTGACTTTCAACCAATGTTTACAATAATAATCTTCTGCTAGCTGTCAGCTACCACCACTCCAATCGCGAATGTACTATAGGTACTGTGTATGTACTAGTAAGTCGTGTGCTGATATTATCAGTTGATTTTGAAAGTGAACATTAAATACTATCTCCCGCCTCGGTGGTCAATTGGTCTGGGTGGTGGATTGGTCCGTAGTGGACAATGAACTGGTCTGGGTGGTTGACTGGTCCGTAGTGGACTGGTCTGTGTGGTGGACTGGTCCGTGGTGGATTGGGAGATTAGGTTTCGAATCTCGGAAAGTGCAATGGGGGTAGTTTTTCCTGAGAAACAGTGACAAAAAAATAAAGTAAAACTAATAATCTTATCGCCTGATTTAGGTTGGAGGAAAAGTTTAGAAAATTCAAACATATTAATTATTTTCGGCCAACATTGATAACATTTTACAAAGTTTTATTTGATAGGTATTGATAATATCTATCAAAAGTGACAGCTGTAGATAACATAACTTAATGTATCAATAATTATATTAAAACTGTTTTAGTAACTTTATTAACTACCAAATACGGTTCATTCTACCAAAACTAGGCCCTGTAACATGTGTGCACTCCCTACCCCCACCCCCCACCCCCTACAACCACTCAGCGCCACGTATGGGCCGTGTTATCGAAGTGCGTGCGCGGGTTGCTAGGATGCTTTTTATGGGCTCATCTTATCTTAATTTTATATCGCTAAATTATAAATCAATACTGCTAAAAGTTCTGTGTGTGGGTGGGTTACCATTAGGCGAATAAGAATTTATTTTAAGCTTTTGAGATATAAAAATATTATTTTTAAGGCGTCACTCTCGCAAGAGACAAAACTTCCAATGACAGAGATATAAATGGGGTTCGAATGGCGCTCGGGTGTAGTAAGGGTGGTTTTTCCAAAAGTTTTTATTCTCTCTCTTTCTCCCCACGCAAACGCGGGTACCCTTCCTATAAACTCAACCTTCCTCATCCCTAACTCATTAGCTTAATTAGTATATATGCGTATAACCTGAACAGGTAGTAAGACTCAATGCTAAAAAATAATTATTTTGATGGTAGAAGCATGTAAGCCTGAGGAAATATGCCACCTCGTAAGCTTTCAGAATAAGCTTTTGGAATTGAGAATCATATTGTAAACGTGTATAAATATGTATTTGCTTCTAAACATGTTCTCGTACTGTGGGCGTTAATTGCGCCAACGCCTTCTTAGTGACTTTGGATCGAATCCAACAGAAGTCAAAAGTTTTTAGGGCCAGTTTCATAATCAGACTTAGCACGCTTCATATGAAACTGACCCTTTGTCTTCACTTGCTTTTGATATTCGAGTTAAAAAGGATTCGAGACTCACTAAAAATACGTTCTCGTGTGCTAAAATAGGTTAATGAGGAGCCACACAGGGGGGCAAGCCGACAAAGGTGTCATGCTCATCTAATCTGGTTTGCTGCTAACGGGGAGATTGGGGTTCAATGAGGTAATGTTTTCCTAAATGGGTCCCTCACTCTCCATCAACGCGAATGCAGGTGCATTTCCTTTTAATTATTGCTAATTTCTACATCACTACTGCAAATATGCAAATAACACGAATGGGTAGTAAGGCGCGATGCACAAACAAATTCTCAATTACAAAATTACAAAATAAAATTCCATGTGTACATGATTTTTTTTTAAACATTTAAAGTAAGAGAATATATTATATTGACAACTGGCACAGAAATAGCACTAAGGTATTGTGCCTCAGATGTTGCTCAACAGTTCCAGGGAGACCTTGGTTCAAATCTCGATACTGTCAAGGATTTTCATTTTCATTTGGCTTAGAAGCGGGCGATGAGGAGATTAGTACAATAACACATATAATTAGAGAATAAATTAATTCGCAGACTGCCCACATCGGCGGAATAAGTGCCAAGTTCATATAGTCTGGCTCACCGGTGATGGTGAGGCTGTGGTTTGAATCCTGGTCGGGTGTGATGAGGGCGTTTATTTCTAAAATGATTTCCCACTCTCCCTCCACACAAAGGCTGTTATATTTCCTCTTTGCTCTACCATCCTTATCCTTACCATATTAGTGTAGTTAATTACTTAGAACCCGAATGGGTAGTAAGACGCGGCACTAAAAAAAATTGCAATAATTCAGTAGCGAATCGAACTGGATTATTTGTGCTAGACTACCTCACAGACTCATTCAGATCATAGACTCTGCTTTAAACTATGAGTGAAGAATGATTCCGAGCATGGAATTAATCCTTTATAGCTCAGTGGCCCACCTAGCCCAAAGTACCTGGTTCGATTCCTGTGCGCAGGTGTCATTTTTCAACTAATTACTGTAATCAAAATATTTGTTTTTGTTGGATGTTTATACCTATTTACACAGGAAAATACTTCGTCACCTCTTTTCCTATGTCTTCTTGTAAATAGCTCGGGTTACCGTACTAAGATTCGACACCTGGATAAGAGACTGTTAATTATTCTAGTGCCCACTAGCTTTGGAAGTAAACGCGCTCTTGAAATAATGTGCTATTTATAAATAAATAAGACAGATTTACTTAAATTATACAACCCCCCTCTTCCCCTCTTACTCCACCGTTTATCCCTACCCGTTCAGGCTATACGCATGTATTTCAATTACTCCAATGTATTGGGGAGGATTACTTATAATCTAGAAGAAATGTAATCACATTTGCCTGAAGGGAGAGGGGAAAACCGTTTAGGATAAACCACCCTCAATACACTTGGCCGGGATTAGAATCTCCGACCTCCCCGTCACTGGAAAATTAGACTAAATAAACTTGACGTTTAGAACACGTTCCCACCGGTGTGGATACTACCGTTAATTGTTTGGAATAATATTACCAAAGGATTCAAGTATTAAGTAATAAGACTATCAATATTTTAAAATGTATAAAATCAAATAACTATTTTCAAGTGGAGAATGCAAAAATTTTTATTTCAATAAGATTTCTGGTTTGGGAATGATCTAGTATTAATTTATCGGTTAAAATGCCAAAAAGTGCTTACAAAGACGTTTCACGAGCGAATAGTCGGGGAATTAGGTGCAAGATTATGCTCGAATCATAAATATAATTAAAGTGTTGTTTTCTGCATGGTTTACTGTCCAAATAACGACCAGATTAGAATAAATGATATAGTTTTTATTTTATTTTCGAGTATTAATTTTCCATTTTAACACGGTAAGATAAAGAAGTAATTAATTAAAAACAAACTTCTATATAAAAATGAAATTTTTATGTGTAGCAGTAAATATTTAATAGTCTAGAAAATGTTCAGGTGATCGTATGGAAATAATTACAAGTAGGTTATAGCAAGCTATTATGTCATATATAAAATAATCAAACCTTTCAAATTTTATGAATCTAATTTCAACAGCTTTTAACGGAAATACGAGTAAAAAAAGTAATATACTTTTTGAAATTAAAACACAATAATTGTAGAGAAAACTAAATTTTTCTTAGCTTTCCTATTTCTAAATAATAAGTTTTTTTCTACAAAGCTCCTATGCACCCAGGGGAGACGAGAAAAGGCCAGTGGTTTTTGCTGTTTTTATGGCAAAACACTTGCTTAGTCAAAATAAATAAACTATTGCTTCAGTACAAACATAAACCAAATTTATTCACATGTTGATATCAACCGTTATTGAATATTTGTCATGATCATAGCGGCATTAGATGACCAACTTTTTAAATCAAGATAAAAAAATTGCTATTAAATTCCAAGAGTTCCTTCACAGATATTCAATAAATTTTGAGGTCAAACTTTATGTTTGTAGTGGAGCAATATTTTATTTGTTTTGGCCAAATAAAAGTTTTGCTATAAAAACTGCAAAAACACTGGCTTTTTCTCGCGTCCTCTTCCATTCCACCGTAAGTAGCAATCTAAACTATAAATTAAAATGAATCAATTTATTTACTAGTTATCTATTACTAGACTAGGCTAGAGGGTCGTAAAATTGACATTTTGTTGAAAATTCCCTGCAATATAGCAATAGATAACATTTGTTGATTACTGCTGTTAACGTTTAGGAATTGGGAATACGCGATTAAATGGAATTATGTCTCTTATCAAAGTCATTAAAAACTACAATTTTATCACTTAACTTTATCACTCTTCAGTGAATTAAACTATCTTTATTTAGGGAAAAATCCACCACTCGGTCGGTTATTTGACTTTTGGTAAAAGAAAAAAAAACCAAAATATAGCAAAATATTCAACTCCAACACTCACCAGATATCAAACCCGGGGTCCCTAGAGGAAGGAGCTGGTACATTATCGAATAAGCTAAGTTGTTGGATTGTTTTTGTTTGTTGTCACATATCGCTACTTTTAATTTTAAGATTAATCATTAATTGCATTTATTATTATTATTATTATTATTATTATTATTATTATCACTATCACTGCGTCTTACTACCCGTTCGGGCTGTACGCACTTATGCTAATGTGTAATGGTAGGGTGATTGTGAGATGAAATGGAGGATCTACAGTTTAACGTGGAATCCGAACCACGGTGGAGGCCTGGCATTCCCCAAATTCACAAGTTGTGATTGATACACGTCTTGTCAGAGGTGAAGGAAGGGTTTGGTAATCAGATAAATCTGTGCCGGGACCCAGGATTGAACCCCGGTCCTCCAGCACAGAAGTCTGACACCTTACCCCTAGACCACCAGGTCACCAATACAATTGCATATAAGTAAAGCGAAAAGTCCCGAGGAAAAAACAGATCCCACGATATATTCTTTTATGCTGACACATCTTAATTTATCTAATATACTTACGTTATAGGTGTCATTTAATATATATTCTGTTTTATTGTTTGTAGCTGTTATAAATAATATATTATATTAAATATGTCATTTAGTGGGATATTTAAAAAAAATATAGACTTTTCTTATTTCTTCGAAATATTCCCCAGACGCGAAGGTTACTGTGGGAGTCTTTTGCCTCGTTAACAAGATCCAAGTATACGTGGGGTTGCCCCTGTTGCCCCAACCTCCCCACTTGCCAATAGAGACATTGACAAGCATTGGGAAGTTTTGGCTGATTTGATATGCGAGTTACAGGTTGTTTTCACAGACCCTTATCCTCGTTGCATGAACTTAATATTAAATGACTTGGTACCTATGATTTAATTGTACAAAGTACACGGTTTGAGTTGGTTTGTAGCCCGACACAAGATATCCACCTTGGCAGAAGCGCCAAGCTAGGTCACCTGTGAAAGGGCTGTATTTCTTTGCGAGTTACAGGCAGCATTCGCTAGCCCTTATCCTCATGGAATGAGGGTGAAAAATATGAATTTGTGAAAATATATATCTAATGAAATATGGGTTGATTGATTGTGAGTTTGTGATGATTATCTGAAAAGGAAACGCATGTTTGATTAGTCAAAATATACACTTGATGAAGGATGAAAATTGAATGTGAAGGTGTGGATGATGTTGCTCCTTCCTCTTATCCCTCTCTATTCCAGCCTTGGGCGTTTGTATGGTCTTTGGTCGTGAGGATTGTAGTTACCAAGTGCACGTATCAATGGATTTTTGTGTGCTACACTTTGTGTGTAGAACTTTTCCCTTCTTTCTTTGAATAACACATCGAGCGGTTTGCACTTGGCTACATCATGGAGGTGGTCTATTCTTGTTCTAATGTCTGTTCCGGTTATGAGCCTTAGTATCTTGTTCTGCACTGTTTGTAGCTTCTTGATGTGTGTTTTGGCTGCGTATCCCCAACCTACGCAGCCGTAGAGGATGATGGGCTGGATAATACATTTGTAAATGGTTATCTTGGATTGCTGACTCAGTTGGCGCCCTTTGAAGAGAGGATAAAGCTGTATGAAAAGCGCGGTTGCAGTTTTCTTTGTTCTGTCAATATGTTTCGCCCAGGTGAGCTTCCTATCTATGGTTATTCCAAGATATTTTGCCTCGTTTTCGAATGGTATGTCCTCTTGAAAAATAGTGAAGTTCTCTGGTGGTAATTGTCTCCTTTTAGCCACCACCATAGCCGTGGACTTCGCAGTGTTGACTTTCACTCGCCATTTTGTGAGCCAGGTCTCTAGTGTTGTTAGGTATCGTTGTAGTGCTAGTGTCGCGTAGTATATATTCCGGTCTCTTGTATAAATTAGTGTATCGTCCGCGAATAATCTCACTGTCATTTTAGGGTGTGTTGGTATATCAGAAACATAAAGATTGAAAAGGTAGGGAGCCAAGACCGACCCTTGCGGTACCCCTGATTTTACTTTCACCCTCTCGGAAAGTGAGCCCCCAATAGCGACCTGAAACTCTCTGTCTTCTAAGTAGCTTTTAATGAGCATTATGTCTCTTGGTGGGAAGTCGTATTGTATCAGTTTGTATAGCAGTCCATAGTGCCACACCTTGTCGAAGGCCTTCTCGACGTCCAAGAATATGGCGAGCATGTATTCGCGTTTATTGAAGCTATCGGTGGCATCCTCTATGAAATTTAGTACAGGATGGATCGTGGAGTGAAGTTTCTTGAATCCAAACTGTAGATCGGGGATTATTTCGTTCGTCTCTGTGTGTTGTTGCAGTCTGTTTAGTATCAGGGATTCATAAAGTTTACTGGTTGTATTGAGCAGGCTGATTGGTCGTCTGTTCTGAGGGAAGATGCTATTTTTGCCTGGTTTTGGGATGCTGATGACTTTGGCCCTTTTCCAAAATTTTGGGAAGTAGTGTAATTTAAGGGTCGTGTTGAATATTTGGGTAAGCAGTGCTGTTGCATTGTGAGGTAGATTTTTTAACTCTTCATTCTTGATGCCATCTATACCCGGTGCCTTATTTGACCGAAGATCTTCGATAGCTTGTTGAAGTTCCTCTACTGTGATAGGGGCTGGTATGTCGTCTATTTGTCTGTCAAAGTAGGCGTTTACTCCCTGATAATGTCTCTGTTTAAGTCTTCATCCTGCACTGGATTGGGTCTGAATTGTTGTTCTAGTGTTGCCGCTATCGCGTTAGCCTTGTCGATGTTAGTATAGGCCATTCCTTGCTGCCCATGTATGGCTGGTGTTCCCGCTCTTCTCGCAGTTCCTTTTAAAATTTTTGTCAAAGTCCACGGTTTCTGTTGGTTGGTTGTAGCGTCTATGACAAAGTCGTTCCATCTGGTTCTTCTAATGTTGTTGACAGTTCTTCTAACCTGCGCCTTTAGCCTGTTGTACCTAGTTCTTTCTTGTGGAGTTCGTAGCCTCTGCCAATCCCTACGTGCTTCTCTTTTTTGCGCTATCAGGAGGTTGAGGTCGGGCTGGTCAATCCTTACGTTTTGCTGTTTTCGGGAGGTCACTGTGTTTTGTTTGTAAGCTTCTTGTATTGTATTTGTTAGTATATCAATGGCGGCGTCAACGTCCTCTTCTGTTTCTATTTCTAGGTTTCCTGGTACGGTTTCCTGAAGTTCTTCTTTGAACTTCTTCCAGTCCGTTGTCTTAGTACTCGGCCTGTGCCAGTTGGTCTGATGTTCAGTGTCGATGTCCCATTCGCAGAGTACCGGGTTATGGTCGGAATCGAGTTCTTGTAATACCGTTAAGGTTTCCGATGTTATTTTTAAGTTAGTTAGTAATAAGTCCAGGACGTCTGGTCTATGCAGGTAATTGCCAGGATAAAATGTCGGTGATTCTGGAGCTATTATGTTGTAGTCTGCCTCTGTTGCGTGCTCTTCTAGTATTCGCCCATTTCTATTTGTCAGCCTGCTATTCCATAGTGTATTTTTGCTGTTAAGATCCCCCCCTATTAGGAAGTTGTTATCTGCAGTGATGATGTCCAGGTCGGTTTTGAGTAACATCTTGGTTGGAGGGTTGTAGGTGGCCACGAAGTTTATGTGTCCGTTTTTGGTGTTGACAGTCACTGATGTGGCCTCCAGGTTTTCCGAGTCTTCGACGTTGTTTCTATAGTGTGGTAGGTAGCTCTTTATAAAAACTGCTGTACCCCCCCCTCTCTGTTGCACTCTGTCTGTCCTGTATATATCATATCCTGTTATGTTAAGCCGTTTGTCTGGTTTCAGGTGGGTCTCGCATACAAGTGCCAGGTCTATTCCATATGTTTGCATCAGGTCTTCAAATTCTTGTGTCTGTTGTAGGATTCCATTAGCATTCCATATAAGGATTCTGATTTGATTTTGTTCTATTACTTGTGTCTTATACGTCATTGGCACCAAAGTAAAAGTCAGTTGCTGCTTCAAGTATTATCATCAGTTTTGTCATTTTATCCTCTGCCTGTTTGATTCTTGATAGAAAAGTTTTAAGATGTTTGAGTAAACCGCATATATTCATTTCTTTAAATATTGTCAGTATCTCTTTGAAGTCAATAGGGGTCGTTTGTTCTTCTTCTTTCTTTTGTTGTGGGTCGTTCCGTGTGCTAAGTAGGGTGTCTCTGTATGATCGTGATGATCCGCTGAGTTTGGTTGGTGGCGTAGTTTTGCTTGGTAGTGGCGGGAAGTCAGTTTTTGTTGGTGTCAGTTTTTGTGTGGAGGTAGGTATCTTTTCATTTTTTTTTCTGTCTTTGGTCTATCTTTATTTCTATCATTTTCAGGTATTCGGGGCACTTTGAATAGTTTGCGGTATGGCTACCACCACAGTTCACACACTTAGCTGGAGTTGTGTTGTCTTTTTTTTTGCAGTCAGAAGTCAAATGGGGCGTCAGGCATTTGACGCATCTGGGATTGTTGGCGCAGTTGTTCTTAGAGTGCCCGAATTTTTGGCACCTATGGCACTGTAGGATGTAGTTTTGTGTTTGTACATAGTGTTCTATCTTGACACGGGTGTTATTGATGCAAGTTTCCTGAAAGAGTTTATAGTTCTCGTCGGTTCTTGGGAGAGTGCATATGAAAATTGGTAATAGTTTGACGATATCTTGAGCTGCATTTTCCGTCTGTGCTTTGGAAGTAAATTGTCTGATGTCAGTTGCTGTATAGCCCATTGTATGAAGTTCCTCCTTTATATCGTCAGTGGGCATGTTGGGTGGGAGCCCTTTTATGACTAGTTTTAAGGGCTTGTCTCTCGGGAGTGTAAAGGTATGATATTCTTGCCCTGTTTGTTTGAGATAGGCTTGTAGGGTCTTGAAATCATCGAGGGTTGAAGTGTGGATTTTGAGCCCGTCTCTTATATAAAGTATTTTGAAGGTCCCTGTCATGGTTGATTTCATAGTCTTTGATATTCTAGAATAATTTGCTGTCCCTGCTACGACTATGGGTGGTAATTTTGGTTTGGTTTTTTGAGAGTTTGGGGTGACCTGTCTAGCGTTTTCGCTTGGTATTTCTATGGTTTCCATAGGCTCCTCCTCACGAACTGTCAGTATCTCGTATTGGTTGGCAACTTTGACTGATTTTGGAGGTTTGTCCTCCTTTGGTTTGAATAGAAGTTTCCTCTTTAGGATAGATGCGTCAGTGAATTCAGATTCCTCCGTCTCATTATCTGATAGTTCAACGTTAATGTCCTCATCCTCAAGATTCCTAGCCCAGTCCTGGGTTTGGTGTCGTTTAAGTTGTGCGCGTCCAAGCTCTGCAAGCTTGTCCATTTTTTTTTTAAGTTTGTTGTTGGCCCTGAAAAGGGCCTACAACAGTTTAGTCGGTTATTGTATTTTGTCCGTGGTACGACCACTTGATGTTATGCTCACCTTTCTGCCGTTGAGGTACGATACGTAAAATAACGCAGCGATGAAGGCTGCGCGAAAAATTACTGTCGTTCGTGTAGCTTTTCGACAACAGTTGATCCTCGTACAGTGAAGTCAACCTTCTAACTGTCCGTCCAGTCCGTCCGTCCGTCCCGTCGTCAGGTGGCGTCCGTCAGTATACGTGGGTCGTGTCAACGAGGCTTAAAAGCGAAAGAGATTTGACCTTTTGCCAACATCACGATCCACTTAACGTTCACGTAACGTTTACATAATGTAGATAAACTAGTATGTGTGATCAGAACTCACGTACCGGTAACGTAACAACTCGAGCAAAACAAAGATAACGTATTTGGACGGTTTTAAGACAAAGAATTTCACAAAAATGGTATCCAAACACTGATTAAGCTACAATTACTTTTAAGAGAAGCTCTACTAGATAGATAAAATAAAGTGTAACAAGAGGATACGTCGTTTTATAGTAATAATAATAATAATAATAATAATAATAATAATAATGTCTTTATTTGGATGAAGTTAAGGCCTGCGCCTTTTCTTACACTTAACCCTTTAGTCATAAAAAAGAACCTACATTTAATACTTACGTGCTAAAATCTAATTTATAACACCTGTACAAGAAATATTGTTAATGATAAAAAAAATTGACCACATACATGATAATTGTAAATTTAGAATATGTTAAAATAAAATAAATGAGCAAAGTAAGAACTAAATGGATGAGAAAGATAAAACAAACAAAAAACACAATCGTTCTACAATCACATTAACATGTCATTTACAACGCATAACAGGTTATATATAAACATGATAGAGATAGCAATTAATGATTAAAAAGAAAAAATGCTGATAATATTTAGTAGCTATATATACTAAATACATTTATATAATAATAATTTATAATAATTTCTAATAATTTCTATAATAATAATAATTATTATAAGCACACACATTCCTACTGTATCCCTGTATAGTATAATACAGTATAGTACTGTACTTTACTGTATTATACTATATAGTTCGTGAGACACGGGCAAACTATACTGAAGAAGTCTGTATTAAATAAACAAATGAAGTACTAAATAGCCTTGTGACGTGGCTCGCCTACTATCGGACTGGCTAGTTGAATCATCAGGACCATACGACACACTCAGCCTGTCGCCAAGCTAACGTGGGTGCATTCATTCCAAAGGAGCCTCATCAACTAAAATACTTAGATTATCTTAGTTAATTACTATTTTTATTTAATGTTCGGATATGAAAAATATATATGCCAAAGTTAATGTTTATATTTGTCTATTATGTACATAAATAAACAATTAAAGCCCTTGATAAATCATGAGCAGAAATGAATACCAATAAACTTAGGTCGGTGATCAGCACTCCTGTCCTCAATCCTGGAGGCTGAGGTTCAACCTCAAATGGCGACACAGCTCTGTCTACCATTTTGGAGATAAATGTGAAACTTTTTAAGCACAATATCATATTTACATAGGACTAACTTACTATATCAGCCTGGGTGACCTGGTGGTCTAGGGGTAAGGTGTCGGACTTCTGAGCTGGGGTCCGGGGTTCAATCCTCAGTCCCGGCACAGATTTATCTGCTTACCAAACACTTCCCTTCACCTCTTACAAGACATCTTGTGAATGTGGGGAATGCCAGGCCTCCACCGTGGTTCGGATTCCACGTTAAACTGTAGGTCCTCCATTTCATCTCACAATCACCCCTACTATTACACATTGGCGTAAGTGCGTATAACCCGAACGGGTAGTAAGACGCGGTGCTAATAATAATAATAATAATACTCTATCGGCCCACAATATCCTCTATTTTACAGATAACCCAATCTCCAGGGGATAGTGTAATAGGACACACTAGCATAAAAACCAAATAAAATAGGCACCCTTTGGAATCTAATTGGCTCTATGGTATTAGTAATACCAAACAAAAATAAATATACTTTCTTTTTTAAGTATTTAACATGCACTTTCCAGACCGACTGATTATATCAGCTCACGATAATTTTCTATGAGCAAGATCGAAAGGACTTATCATTTTTACCGGCAAAGTTATTTTGGCATACCTTGCATACCACAATCGACATGGGACCTATGGCATTACTTCACATCTGAAGAAAGTTGTGCTATGGATTTTTATCGCTCAATGAAAAATCTGTCGACCTCGGTTATGTTTGTCGGGTATCTGAGGAAAGAACTTTACCTAAGAACTCCGAGGTGGACTATATATATATATATATATATATATATATATAATACAATTTTATATATATGTAATATATTAAAATCCGTTTCGGCGGTAGAATGGTCTAAGCCTCTAAGACTTCACTCTCACAAAAACTAGATTGCCAAAGACAAGGATATTGGGATTTCGAATCCCGGTCGGGTGTATTAAGTGTTTTTTTCCTACATTATTTTTCACTCTTCTTCCATGCAAAATGCAGGTAGACATAATCTCAATTCAGCCTTACTAATCTCTAACACATAAGCGTAATTGATAAGTATGCGTATAAACCGGACGGGTAGTAAGACACGCTGCTTAATAAAATAGAATATTGACTACAATATACATACGATTATAATTATATCCTTTAGTTAATTATATTTTACCCGGTACGGTGGTAGAGTTGCCAAAATTCAAAGATAATTAGTTTGGTTTGCCAGTGTTGAGAGGTCAGAGTTTGAATCCAGTTAGGGTGTACTGATTGTGTATTTTACTAAATGGTTTCCCCCTCCTACGCAAATTTGGCTACGTTCTTGTAAATTCTACCTAACTCATCCTTGATCCATTCAAGTATTATATATAAACATGTATAAGTTATATTATATACACGCCTTTACATTTATAAATAGGCCTTTATTTATAAACGTCTAGCCTGAATAATATTTTGAAACTATCATAATATATAATATGCTGATCTGAATATTTATTGATATCGGCCTACACAAGTGGTTCCCAACCTGGGGGCGATCGTCCCAAAGTGGGCGATTTGGGTTATCAGGAGGGCAATAAATAAGTGGGGGGCGATGAGTATTCAAAGGGGGAAAAATTAAAATAGTACTGTACAGTAGAAGTTGCCGGGTAGCACGAGTCACTGGCTATTCTCAGCCGGCGAGTTCACTGCACTCACCCCTCTTCACAGTCCCCCACCTGTTGCTCAGCGCGGCCGACTAGTGACTCAACCCCCTCCTGCCAACACAACACACTTGCCATTGACCTACATTCGTCTTCAGTCTTCACTAGCCTTTGTGTGCCTCACCATCAGTTTTTGTGCGTGTCTTTTCTGTTTTTGTGCGTTTGTTTTAAAGTGTAGAAGTTCATGCACAATGGATTCAAAAAAGAAGAAGTGTCGTCAATACTCAGCTGAGTATTTAAAATTCGGTTTTATCACGTCACCGCAAAATGTGCAGTTTCCACATTGTCTTTTGTGCGATGAAACATTTACTAGTAATGAAGCCATGAAGCCTTCGCGAATGAAAGATCATTTATCAAGAGTACACAGTGATAAAGTGAGTAAAGAACTTAGTTATTTTCAACACCTCAAAGCTAAAGCTGTTAAACGGCCTAATGTGAGTGAATTATTTAAAAAACGAGCAACCGATCTTGACAAAGGTCTTCTTGCTTCTTACGAGGTGTCTTTATTGATCGCTAAATGTGGTAAACCTCACACAGTTGGCGAAACTCTTGTTTTACCGGCTACCAAAAAATTATTGAAATTATGCTAGGCGAGGGCCCTAGTAATAAGATAAGTCAATTGGTTCCTTTGAGCAACAATACTGTTTCCAGGCGAATTGACGAAATGGCCACAGACGTTGAATCCAAACTCACCAATTTGTTGAAAAAAAGTAAATTTGTATTGCAGATTGATGAATCAACTGTGATTGATAACAAAGCAATTTTATTAGCTTATGTGAGGTTTATCAATGAACAAAAGGAAATTACCGAGGAAATGCTGTTTGCTAGAACTTTGATCACTGATATGAAGCGATCGTCGATTTTTAAAGCTGTTCCGACAACTTTGCGATGAAAATAATGAGGAATTCGAACGCTTGCTTCTACATACGGCCGTGAGGTGGCTTTCCAAAGGAAACTGTTTGCGCCGTTTCTTCGAATTATTTGACACGGTTACTGAGTTTCTCGACACGTCTGATCCTGTTTTAAGTGAGAATTTGAAGCAACGCAAGTTGGAACTTGCGTACCTTACAGATTTTTTTGAAAAAATGAACGAAGTCAATATAAGGCTATAAGGAAACAAGATGAACCTTATCAAGGCCAAAGGAATTATTTCATCATTCATCGCCAAGTTTGATATTCACAAGGTAAATATTGGCCGTAAAGAGCTGATTCAGTTTCCGACCCTTAAAAAGTGTTCAGTGTCAGCTAACGGGACTCCTGAACTCCCAGAAGACAAAATCCTAATTTTTACTGATCACCTTGACCAGTTAAACACTGACATGGAATTAAGATTTGAAGATTTGACCAAGTTACAAATTCCTGATTGGATTCTAGATCCATTCTCGTTTGAAGCTGTGGATAAGCTTGATAACTCTTTGCAGACAAAGATTCTAGATCTGAAGTATGACTGTGAGGCGAAAATCATTTTCAAGCAGAGCGGTTACGAGTTAGGCTGGGTGAAGATTATGGACACTTATCCACAACTGTGAGGAAAAACTGAACCACTTCTCATCTCGTTCCCGTCAACATATTTAGTTGAAAAAGGATTTAGTTCTGTTGTCCAGCTCCTCACAAAACAAAGAAATAAGTTGGACATTTGCCTCAAAGGAGACTTGCGCCTGAACTTGACGAACATAAAGCCGGATATTCAAGCTTTAACTGAAATCCACCAAGCACAAGGCAGCCATTGAAAAGGTAAAATAAAACAATAACAAATTTTCAAACTTTCATTTATTTTTTCAAATTTTAACTATAAACTTTCTTAATTTTTCCAGATTACAATTTAAAAATGAAAACATGTACTCCTGTTTTTTAAATGTACATCAATGATCTTAGTTAATTATTTCACTTCTTTGTATTTTTTAAAAAATCTGTAAAAAATGTACATTTTTTTTCTATTTTATTCAAGAGTGACCGGATAAAACTGCTTTGGTTGTTTTTATATACGGTAGTAAGGAATGCCAGGTCTCCACCGTGGTTCGGATTCCACGTTAAACTGTAGGTCCTTCATTTCATCTCACAATCACCCTACCATTACACATTAGCGTAAGTGCGTATAACCCGAACGGGTAGTAAGATGCGGTGCTAATAATAATAATAATAATATATACGGTAGTAAAATTGTTTATAATAATAAAACTGCTTTATTATTTACACCTTACTTCAAATTAAAATTAGGCATACAATTAAAATGAAAAGGGGGCGATAGGTGTTAGTCAACCTCCAAAAAGGGGAGATGGGCCACAAAAGGTTGGGAACCACTGGCCTACACTAACCAGCCAGTCATGGGGATATTAATGTGTGATTAATCACGTAGCTTGTAAAATGATCTATGTATTACTTAAGAAGAAACCTTCCTCATATTGGTCGTCGAGCCAACAAACTTCTTAATTCTCCAGCGCATTGTGACTCTTAACCTAATCTCCTGCACACACAATACTAATTATACAGTAGTGTTATCTCTTAAGTCAAACAAACCGAGACGGATTTTGATCACGTTCTTCGTGTCTGGTACGTGTGGACTGACGCCAAACACCAAGTGCTCTCCTACATCGGTGTCCGGAGGGAGCGACAGCAACCCAATTTGTTTTGGTCACGCGCCAAGTCCGAGAGCACGTAGTTGACGCCGGTGAAACAATTCGGTGTATGATTGCCATCTTATAGGAGGACTACGGTGCTTGTCTGGGATGATGGACGCTAGGTTGATCGAGTCATATTAGGTGTTGTGTACAGGGGTTGAGAGGTCATATATATAGTTATTTTATTTATTTTATAGACATATATATATGCCTATGTATATTACATTCAATACTGTTTCCAGCATGTGGTCTGGTTTAGTTTTTTGTTCAAGCCATATATTCTCCACCACCGGCTTGCTAGACCTGTCGCAGCTTCATATGACTTATAATATAACTGAAGACTAGGACAGGCACAACAACCAGTCCTGAGATGTTAATTTATCACTGTGAAATTGTAAACCCACACTTAATCAATATATATATTTCAGCCAAGCCAGGAATTGAGCCCGGGACCTTTAGCTCAGTAGACAGACACGTTACTGACTAAGCTAAGGCATACATACATATATATGTGTATATATATAAATTACATACATTTATATATTTATTATATTTATATAAATATATTTCTTAATCCCTGCATTAAACAACACCCATTACGACTCGAATAACCTAGCCCACACATTTACGTTAAGGCGGGATGGAAATGACCCCGAATTAGGTCCATATTTTTGTAGTTTTTATAGAAAAATCTTTTTTCGGTTCATAGTATATAAAATCTTCCTTCAGTAGATACTTTTAGTTTAATTTTCTACACATAGTAAGATCAACAGTACTTGTATATTTGTTATTGTCATTGTAATATCTGACTAGGATTTATTCTCTTCATTTAAAAAAGTGTCTCATCAAACGACAATTATGTGCATGACAGATATTCAAGGACTGTTGATATTGATATAATTAGAAAATTAAAATAAATATATCTTCAGTAATATTTTATTTATTTTTGACAAACAATTATTTTGTTGTAAAAACTGCAAACATACTGACCTTGACACGCGAAACCTTTCATCCCATCTTAAGTTGATTCTACCAAAAAAAATACGATGTGCATTGTTTGACATGCTCATTGTGTTATTCCTTGTTTGGATAATTGGTCAGGCTACCCCCAAAAAATATAACTAGTTCAGAAAATTGCTTGTGTATGATTTATTAAAAGTTTAATGTATAATTTGAAACAAACCTGTATATATTTTTTTAAATAACTAACACATCAACTAACTTAAATATATTCAATTCAAACCAATTTCCTTAACATTAATTTTGAAAACAGATAATTTCGTTTTTCTTTTGTTTGAAAGAGCGGTAAATCACGGTTAAGTTTGATCATGTAAATCAGTTTCTAGTTCTACTTTTCAGAGTTTGTAATTTATTATATTACTAAAAGCAAGGAAATGCGAGACTGTATTACAAGTTTCCATGATAGTAACGAGTTTTGCCAATATTATATTTGATATTTTGTTGTTCACAAGGTAATTGACAACTCAGTAATTGCGAGCTCAGTGGTCTTTTGGTCAAGTGCTCGCCTCAGTACTCGATTTTCGTGGGTTCAGACCCAGCCAGGTTTGACAAATTTTTCTTGAGAGGTAGCACAACTTCCTTTGGAGGGGAAGTAAAACTATTGGTCCCATGTCGAATGTGACATGTAAAAGAACCCTGGAAGGTATGGGAAAATACCTTTCTTGGCCAAAATTGGTAGGCTCTTTTTGCTGTCGCTCATAGAAATCCTCGTGTTCTTAAATAACTAGTCGGTTCGACCCTTCCTTCACCTCTGACAAGACATCTTGTGAATGTGGGGAATGCAAGGCCGCCACCGTGGTTCGGATTTCACGTTAAACTATAGGTCCTTCATTTCATCTCACAATCACTCTACCATTACACATTAGTGTAAGTGCGTATAATACGAACGGGTAGTAAGACGCGGTGCTAACAATAATAATAATAACTAGTCGGTTCAGAAAGTGCACGTTAAACACCTCAAATAAATAGCTGACTTGTGTCCGGACTCGTTAGTGAGCTATGCAGGAAAATATCGGCCTTGTGTACGGGCTTGAGTTGCCTAGAAAGCGCATGCATGTTTATTACAACAAAGCCTGTTCGAGAGCTGGTCGTGATGAGTCAAGGTGGGATTCATGCATGCAACATCGCCGCACAAGTGAAAGGTACGGGATTGTCGGTCAACCTTCACTGTCGACAATATTCGTGTCACCTCCGTCACATCCCCGAGCCACAAGATTATTATCCCCCTCCTTCTCCCCCACCCTTCTTCCACCTCTTCAACCCTCCCCGTGAACGTTTAGACTTTGAGGGAAACTTTCTATAGATACCACAATATATATATATATAAAATATACTTACTAATCCGCACCGGATGGCACGTGAGAAAATGCATCAGTTTCATCTTGTCTGGTCTGCTGGTGATCGGGGTTCTAGTCCCGGCCAGAGTGTATTGAGGGTGAGTTTTTCTAAATGGTTTCCCACTATCTCACCACAAAAAACACAGGTACGTTTATCATAAATTCTTCTAACTCCCCCTTTATTGGGGGTGTATTTTTTGAAATTGTTTTCTACTCTTCCTCTTCACGATTGTGGGTACATTTCCTCCGAAGCTCTACAACTTTTCATTCCTACCCCACTAGCGTTTTAAAATGCAGTTAGTCCAGACATGCAGCAATATACGTGTGAATAATAAAAGTTTCTTCTAAACCAGTATTTCCCAAGCTTTCGCCAGTTGCGTACCCCTTTTGGGGCCATGATCTAATCAAAGTACCCTTTCTATTTCTTCCCATACACACAATAGGAAACATTCACCTGCTATCTTTAAAAGTAGAGACCGTAGTTTCAATATGTAATAAAGATATATTGGTAAACTAAAAAAAAACCATGAAAAGGGGAAAAAACATTTTAATGAAAGCCCCAAGGTTGTAAAACGGTACAGGTGTTGAGGGGGTATGGACCCCCCTAGAAAAATGTACGTCCTACGCCCTTGGATATCCCGTCAAAATCTGCTTTGTCGTACCACAGTTTGGAAAAAACTGGTCTAAAACAATCATATTTCATCACTTCTTCTTGGTCCCGTGGATGCAAATCCCGTTGTCTGTCGAGGTGGGGGAGGGGGGGAGGAGGGATGTAAGAATAGCAGCCAGCCTTGGGACCGCGGCGTGTAGTATTGTGGCCATGATTTCAACCAGCCGGAACTATCAGATGGTGGGCCCCTCGTTGAGGGATACGAGAGCGTAGGTGGTGAGACGGAGGGAGGGGAGGGGGCAACTTCCGTCTGGAGTGGGCGAGATTCCCTCTCGCTGTTCAACTCGGAGCTCTACACCTATTGTGAATTACTCTAGCGAGGACCGTGAGAACTTGCCACGACGATGCACGATGTTTGCGCCGACAAGAGCGGCATATCCGCGTGGAAAACAAGGGTTTCCCGCAGCCAGGGGCGGCCCGAGGTACATTTTGCGCCCGGGCGAGAACGATTTTAGGCACCCCTCTATATAACCGGTAGATAATATAGTCTACTCGCCATAGGAGTGTTGGTAACTGACGGCTAGCAAAAGTTACAAGATCTACCTTCATATATCCATTTGCTAAGCCAAATAATATAACATTGCGCGTCTGGGCTACATCTTTTGTATCCTAGTAGTGGAAAGATTATCCAGTACTAATGTACCTTTGCCAAGGGGATGTCCGAATGTACTAATCGTACATCCTTTCCATGTCGCGGTGAGATTAGATGATGGTGATAGTGAGTGTGGGGGTGTGTAACCACTTAAACCTAACTAACCAAACCCTGGGGACCGTTGGGGTGGTTACACTTTCTGGAAAAATACCCAAGGTACCAGCCGGGAATCAAAACCGGGACCCGTTGGCCCTGAGCCAGTTACACTGACCGCTACACCATGGGGCCTATTGCTAAACCAAATGGTCTGCAATGTCGTGTATCGATTTGTGGTTTTGTTTACTTTGGCAGTCAAAACTTTCATAACAAATCATTTGTTTTTAATTATGTATTTCGTTTCTACTAGCTGTCAGTTACCACCACTCCTAAGGCAAATTGACTCTAGGAAAATATTAAAATAATCCCCAAACCTAACGTAACCTGAGCGTGATTGGAAAATAATCTGAAAGAAAACTCCATAAATGGTAATCCTACTCCAAACGTTTTAATGCCAGATTATACAAAAACAGTTAGGATTACAAAGAAAACTATGAGATCATGTTTTGTATAAAATGTTCTTTTCTTTATTCTTTATCACATACACTTTGATATAATGAATGGTTTACGAGTTAATTGCAAAAAAAAAAGTTTCAGAGCGCCATTTTTTCAAGATGGTGAATGTAAAATTACTTACTATTCTATTTTATCTACCAGAAAAAAGTTTCCTATCACACCCAGGCTACGTTAGGTTAGGTTAGGCTGGTGCTCTGTTAGCCCCCCCCCCTTCCCCATAGCTGTCACACCAGAAAGCAACCCCTGACCTCATCGCCGTACGGCTGTTGCCCGACATAGAACATCTGACTTGACAGTTATGCCACGCCAGGTTGTCTATGAAAGGGCTGATTTGTTGTTTGAGTACCGAGTCATTGTCATGACTCTTAACCTCGCGAATGAACTTGTTTACCTGATGAAATGGAACAGATGAAATGAGCCTGCAGAATACTACAGGTGTGTGGTTTTTGTAGCCCGACGCAGGACATTTCTACCTTGACTCTGATGCCAAGCTAGGCCGCCTGTGAAAGGGCTATATTTGTGTTAGAGTACGGAGTCACTATCGTGACTCCTGGCCTCTTGAATAAATTGATACCTTGTACAAACAATTGTATAATTATTGACACTGTGAGTGAAATTGGTGATAGTGAACGATCGCGCTGGGTCTCGGGATTTGGGGAGGATTTTCTTTTGTTGGGATGTGGGAAGGTGTGTATAAGGTATGATGATGATATATGTTGTTGTTCCATGAGTCGATTTCCGGGAGGTGGATCGAAAGGTTTAACTTGACTGTAGGGAATAGGTTTGGCGCGGATGGTTACATATCCATTCCCCATCTGGGGCCGTCAGTGGCGCCAGCGTTATTCTCTGGCTAGAAGGTTGACCTAGGCGGTTATCCCAGTGGAGTCCGGCGGTGGCAAAGGTTATAAAGAGTTTCTTGTTGGGGTAGGATTTTCTTTTCTTGGGATTAGGAGTGAGGTGGATACATTTCCATTCCCCATCTGGGCCGTCAGTGGCGCCAGCGTTATTCTCTGGCTAGAAGGTTGACCTAGGCGGTTATCCCAGTGGCGTCCGGCCGTGACTAAGGTTGTGATGGCATGAAATGAGCGACTTGTGAATGTCAGGTCTGGGGTTGGAGCAAGGATGGGATAGTTGGGTGGTGGGTTGTCGTCGATCCCGTTGGTCTGGCGTAGTCGATTGTCAATTTGGTTAATTACTACTCTAATTTTTTTTTTTTAATTTTTTTTTCCTAAATCTAGGTATCGGGGGTTGTGTGTTTTTTTTTTTTTTTTTTAATTTTTTGTTTTTTTTCCAAGATTATAATAGACACTGAGTTAGTCATAATAATGCTCTCCTACGCCAGCCGTGGTCTCTTGTAGCGTCTGGTCTCAGTAGGGTCGTAACGTCCTAGTTCCCGTACTATGTCGTTAGTGTGTGTGTCTGCCTGTTCGTAGAGTTTTTTGTTCCTTTCCCTGTATATGTCATGGAGGTGACCTCATCGCTTTAACCGGGCTAAATATGTTTACAATCTTGGGTGAGCGTGTCTCATCTCGCGAATAGCGGGTAAACTCGTTAAGGTAATCTACCCGCGTTGCATAAGATAGCAGGATTCTGATAGGAAAGATCGTTTAGGAAAAACTTTTTTTTTGTTGCGGTTAACATAAATTGACTTTTAAAATTTCTGTAATAGTATCTTATTGGTATTGATACTATCTATAAAAGTGACAGCTTCAGATAACATGAACTGATATAAACTCTATAGGAAAACTGTTTTAGTAACATTTATTAACATCAAAAACAATCCTTCCTTTCTAAATCTAACTTAGTTTTTGCATTATTTACTGGAACAAAGAATAAATATAGTGGGGTCGTGGTACAGAAGCCGATTTGGAAGAAATAGCAACAAAAATGCGATAAACATTCATATGATTCACTCACTATATATATATGTTACAGCTGCTAAGACCGACATCATTTTCTGACGTTAAATGGCAGCTGCAGAACACGTGGCTTGGCGTATGACATGGTATATGATGTGAAAGTACATGTAATAATTTTTGTTAGTGAGTTATTAAATCCATTCTTCATATGCCAACAAACAAACTTTAATTTGATTGGAATCTTGGGTGACCTGGTGGTCTAGGGGTAAGGTGTCAGACTTCTATGCTGGCGGCCGGGGTTCAATCCTCGGTCCCGGCAAAGATTTATCTGATTACCAAACCCTTCCTTCACCTCTGACAAGACATCTTGTGAATGTGAGGAATGCCAGGTCTCCACCGTGGTTCGGATTCCACGTTAAACTGTAGGTCCTTCATTTCATCTCACAATCACCCTACCAATACACATTAGCGTAAGTGCGTATAACCCGAACGGGTAGTAAGACGCGGTGCTAATAATAATAATGATTGGAATCTTAAAACTTACAAATATATTAAATAAAACAATGTTTTAAAATGGAAACAAATAACTTGGACATTCTTTATTGTGATTTCCTCTTTCGTCCGATGAATACTGAAACTAGATCAAATGACCAACGTTCTTTAAACTGACCCGGCAGACAAAAGCTCAAATCCCCAATAAATGCACCAAAAGTTATTTTTAATGTGTAGTTTTCCGTTCTTTTTTTTTTTTTAGATCAGGGATCGGCAACCTGTGGGTTTATTTTTATAACCACTGCATCTTACCACCTGTTCGGCTTATACGCTTATGGACTAGTTACGCTTATGGTTTTTAAGGATTAGGAAGGTTATTGTTAGAAGAAGTGTACCCGCATTTGCATTGAGGAAGAGTGTAAAACAGTTTAGGAAAAGTCAACCTCAGTACACCCGAACGAGATTCGAACCTCAATCTCTTCACCATAGGCATTATAGTCCACTGCGAGAGTAGCGCCTCATACCATGTGACCACCGAAGTGGGGTTCAACATTATTCAAACTACTTTGTTTACACTAAGTGCGTTTCCAGGTTACCGGAAATGAAAAATGATAATATAAAGAAATGAGGCAGGACTTATAAACCAACTTATACTAAAACGCATAACTTAAGTGCTATAAATTTTAATATCAAGGTAATAAAATAAACCTATTCATGCACAAGCTAGAGGAGAAGAATTTATTTCAACCTGGGGATACAGATGCTGGGAGTGTTGGGACAAGTAGTGCTCGTGTTTATTTATTTACTTTCCAAGTCTATTAAGTCTATTGGGAAAGGACCCTTTCCCTATGCCTTTAAAAACCATCACAACACAAATACACGTGGCTTGTTTTTCTTCTATGAATTATACATTTTGCTGAGTGTTTTAAACCATTGATTTTCTGCTCATATTATAATTGGTCTGGTCCGCCCTATATATATATATATAAGCCCAGGTATCGCTACTCCAGTAATCTGTTCAGAACTCTCCGATGCAACAAGACTCTAATAAATGACTCAGCATCGTCGGCCTACATTACAAGTTGTGTGTTCCAAGTACTTATAAACTACTGCACTTAGGAAAATCTCATGAGCGCCTGAAAAAACTAAACTCTACTTATAACTGGTCAAGTAAGGAAGTTGTCCCTTTGACCTAGTCTTGTTACTATAGAGCTTGTTAGTCTATCTAATATAAGGGATCACGAAAAGGATGGATTTGATAGGAATAGACAAGCAGTCGGCTTTACCCATTTAACCATTTGTGAAAGATGGGTAAAAGTAAAATCATACGTGTGTTATTCATCTTACTGGTTCCATTAAGGGAACATTAAAATAATTCTTATAATATATTTCTAAATAAATAATAAAAAACAATTTTTCACATCTGGCATGAACCTAGAGTATTATCACTTAAGAGGATAAAATAAAAATTCTAACAAAAAAAAAAGTTTGAACCCCATTGCAAAATACAAATTTAAATCAACTGTGGACCGAATGAAAATTGAGCTCAATCTCAAGGTCAACATTAAGTCTGCTGTCCCCTAGCATGTGTATTACTAATAGGTATTTAAGATGTCCTGTTCAATTGATTGATTTTTTTTATTATCCTAAGGCTTTCCCTGCAATTTGTATAGTGTTGTGCATGCCCATTGGTTTTCCATGGTCAAGTAACATCCATTCCGTTGTAGCCGCATGGCGCTTGCCCCTATACCTCCCCCCCACATAGACAATAATTTAAAATATTGAAACTAATACCTTAATGTTGTAAATAATGACTTACTATCACCTCCTTCGTCTTATCTCCTTCATTTCTAATCAATGACTCTTTCAACTTAGATCTAATGTGCAGAAAAATAAGTAGCCTGGAAATAAAACTCTCCAGCGCACTAAGCTTAGTATGATAACCAATTATTTGTTTTAAAATACTTTTTTTCTATCAATACCTACCAAAATATTTTAGTCCTGTGTACATATTTATTACTTTTATTGTGAGTGGATTTTTGTTTTTTAAATTTTTTTGTATTAATATTACAATATTTTTAATCAAAATTGTCTTTTTCTTCAAAATCCTCATTTAATTATTATAACTATTGATTTATTTTTATAAACTAACAACATTATTATTATCAAAATTATGCTAAATAAAAATCTTAATTAATTAAGATTATTAAATTTGTGCCTATAAGAACGTTATTAAAATCAATCGCCCCCTCAACAACAGTCCCTGGATCCACCCTTGGTTGTAGTAAGTAAGCTTTATAGGGCCCAAATAATTCTATATATTGGCTGCAGCTTGTGTTAAGTGTTACCAACACAATATCATTATTTTTTGTCACGTTTATTGCTAGAATGGAAATGTGTGTGTCAATATTGCCTAGGATTAAGAGAACCATGTCTTTCTTAGAGGGCTTCACGTGTTTGATAAAATGATTCAAGTATTGACTAAACAAATCCTCATTAGACCATCCAGAAGTTTTACAGTTTCCAATGGATTCAGGTAGGGCCCTTTTAACACGCGATCTTTGAAATGAACTCTAAGGAATATTAACATGGGAGGTACATGATTGCCCACAACGTTGACAGCAGAAATCATTATCACATTTACACCTCGCTCTCCTGATGTCATCCCCCCCCCCCCCCCCCCCCAACAGCTTCTCACTCTTGGTAGCTCTTGCTTTGGTACCTTTTGGCGGTGCATGCAATGGTGAATTTCTTGTTCCGTTGAATATCTTGCTTGGTTCAAAAATAACACATGATAAACATTCTTTCAGATTTGCGAAACAAATCTTAAACGTTCATTTTGTTTAAACTTGTTGACCTCGCTAAACTGGCAGGTTCTGTCTTTCTTGAAGATAATGTTCTATGACGATGCAAAAACTCTCTTATCCACTATTTCCCTGCCAATTCATGTCATTTATCGGGTAGTTTTTCCTTATTCTCTTTGGAAAATTGGTAGGCCAAAATAATTGTTTCTCTCTTGGTGGGATCATAGGGAAGCCGTGAAGCTATTTTTAAGTAATTTACAACACCTAAATTAATTCTTTATTGTTTGTAAATATCTGGTTCAGCCTTATTTTAGACTTGTACTTAAACTGAGGGTTTCCAATTGAACAGTGTTCTCTAAGTTGGGAAGTAATGTAGTTTTAGTGATTCCCATAATTTCTAGCGGCTACTCTAGTTGATAGTTTCCTTGTTATAACATCTTGAATAACTTCCTCTAGTTGTTTGATATCAGCAAGAGGACGTTTCACACCTTTCTTACTTCTGGGCATTGTTCTGAG
>JBCFYV010011164.1:5858058-5869482 GCA_039000515.1 Timema cristinae | reverse complement strand
ACTAATTATTTTAAATTCCATACCTCTACGTGTGATAGAAATTGCACAAAGCTCATGACAGACAAACCAACTCTTCATTTTATTAATATAGATGGTCATCCTGGAATTTGATAACTTTTTCTATTCATTTAAAAAGTTGCTGTTCAAACTACACAATGCGCATGAGGAATAGTAAGGAACTGTTGGTATTATGTAAAAATTCAACTAAATGTAACTAATGAAGCAACATTTTATTTATTTTTGTTAAAAAAAACTTGCTTTAAAACTGCAAAAATACTGGTCTGATCTCACAGTTGCCTCCCGTACCAACTTAAGGATTAAGGACGTTACTTGTGACATATCGTCAAATCAAAATAAAATTTTCAATGTTACCTTATTCTGTGACCGCATGGTCTAAGGCGTCACACTCTTATTGGACTAGACTGGCAATAACAAGAAGATCGGGATTCAAATCCTAGTCGGTGTTTTGAGGGCGGTTATTCAAAAATGGGTGTCCCCCTCTCCTTCCATGCAAATGCTGGTACACTTCCCCTAAATTTAACCCTCCTAATTCCTATCTCATTAGAGATCATGTAACTAGTACATATGCGAACAACCTGAGCAGGTATTTAGAACGCGGTGCTTAAAATAAATCCCATGTTGTATTTACGTTTTACTCGGTGGGTTTTAAAGATCTAGTATTGAAACAAAAACCATACATTCTTAAATAATTCCAAAAATAATCTTACATTGTACAAATTGTTTTTATTATAGTAATTTCTTTTGCAAAAATATTTTTTTAGATCGTCCACAATTCAGACTATTTGGTCTATCCACGAAAATGGCGTGTAGGAATCTTCCTGCCAAGATGTAGATTAAAATAGTCCATGGAAGTATATGTCTATACTCCATTCACGGTAGGAATTACTCTCTGAAAGGTCTTTTTCCTACCAATATCCTACTATATAATATATTTCTGGTAGGAAAAAGGCCTTTTCAAAAAACAATTCTTACGGTGAACGTCCTTTATATGGAATAGGAAACAAGGAAAAGATAGTTTTGAAATGCAAATCAATTATGTCCAGGCAAGAATAGTCGAATGGGTGTTTACCTTCGTCAGAGGAATAAGAGCTCATAGACAAGAAGCCTCGCAGGTTGAACTGCTTATTTTCTTTCCACTTTTCCTATTTTGTACCTTGGTGTACAAGTGTGTTGATGCTTAGGAGACTTAGACGAGTCCAACTAAGATGCAACCTGCTATGAAAAATAGCTTCGAAACCACCAACTAGGCAACATCCTTAACAGGTATAGACACGTCACTTCTCTCATCTCACTAGGTAGTTGAAGAACAAGTTAGCAGTTACGTCTAATTGTAAACGTTAGGTTAAGCCGCTCATTAGTTAAAAGAGTGTGAGGTATTAGGAACACCTTTATAATTAATGATCGTAATGGTTTCCGCGCGGTTTGCATCTCTGGTCGAGTGAGTGCGCTATAAATCAATTACTGCTAGTTGTACCAAAATTTGTAAATGAAGAAAAATGTATTTTGATTGAGCTTTTTCCCCACTATTCGTGTGGCCAGTGGAACATATAAAGGGGCTTTATTTGAAAATAATATTGGTGTAGTGGATTTTAGATAATAAAGCAAGAAAAATACTTTAAATTTCTTGTATTAGATAAGATTGGATCATTTAAAATTGTAGCGAGCGAGACCATGCTCGAGCCAGCCCGAACAATCACCAGGCTTTAGCCACCCCTCATAGCAAGGGGGTGGGGGACATTCCAACGGGCCTAGTGTAGGGCTAAAACCAGACAGGTGTTCCACGAGAGACAGTCGAGCAATGGGGCTGTGAGTGTCAACACTAGAGTGCGTGTTTTCACATTGTAATGGACGTGTGCGACGGACTCAAGACTTGTGTGTTTAACAGACGTATTAATAAGTAATCATTCTTTGTAATGTTGTAGTTTAGAATAAGAGTAGTAAATAAGAACCGTAACAGTGGTGGCAGCGGTGAAGCAGTACGTTATTATATTATACTATATTAAACTACAATGGCTAGTGCTGTATTAATGCCTCGAACATTCTACGGTCAAAGTGACGTGTCGGAGTGGATCGCCCATTTTGAGTTAGTGGCCACAGTGAACAATTGGTTGGATAACGCAACGAAGTGCGCGTATCTTGCAACAAGTTTGGCCGGTAAAGCGTTAAAATCATATCTTGTTTTGTACCAAGAATAACAAAAACAATATTATAAAGTTAAAAATGGATTAAAACAAGCTTGGCCCCGGGACAAGGAGACGAACTTTTTAAAGACAGTTTCGTAACCGACGTCATGCACCCGTGGAACCACTCCCGTCACTCGGGCTGGATTTACGTCGACTTTCAGCTAAAGCTTTCCCAAATTTAGATGCGGCTGTGAGAGATGTTCTTGCCAAGGACCAATTTATAGAAGAGTTAAATGACGCGCAATTACGTTTATTTGTGCGACAGGCTAGACCTAAAACGCTTGACGAGGCTATGACTGTTGCTGTAGAAACAGAATCTACCCTCGAAGTGGAACGTTCGAGGACGCTACAAATCCGCACAAGTGGCAATGAGATGCCCACCAATTCTCCAGGCATGGTGGCGGGTCTTACTCTGCAAGATAAGGGCAAGCTGCTTCAGGAACAACAAAAGACGCTTCAGGCCATGACGACAGCGATGCAGCAATTATCAAACACACTTTCTGCATCACGGGAGCGGGGTAACCGATGCCCATTACAATCATCATCTGTTCGATCAATGAGATGCTGGGCTTGTAGCAAAAACGGCCACCGACGGGCACAGTGCCCTCAGGGAAATGGCCAGCGGCCAGTGTGAACGAAACGCTCGACAGCCAAGGAGACTTCACATGGACCGCGAAACGCACGATGGCCAAGGAGGCTTCACACGGAACCAAGAAACGCGCGCCGAATGGGGAGGGTTCAAAAGAGACCGGTAAACGCGTGCCACCCGAGGAGGATCTACCCACGATCACAGAACATGCGCTGGCTGAGAAGCATTCACACGGGGATGGTAGTTGTGAGGTAAGTTCACACGTGAGTGAAGGGTCCCAGATTAGTTTGGCGTCCCCACATGTCAGCGCGGACCACGATGCTATCGACAGGTACTCTGGTACATTTGGGGTATGGAGTGAAGAGTCAGACGGGGAAGTATACGTGAACGGACATGTAGAAGGTTGTGCTGTTCGCATTTTAATTGACACCGGTGCCGCCGTATCCTTAATACGCAGAGACGTGTGGGAAAGTGTTAAAGGACGGTCTAAAATGTTGGTAGCACCCACATTAGCCTGTATTGTGAACGCGAGTGGAGATCCAATAAATACGGAGCGAGAGGTCGAAATTACTGTGAATATTGGTGTTACTCAAGTGCTACACAGATTACTAGTCGTGTGAAATATTACCCAACAGTGCATTCTTTGACTAGATTTTCTCATAAAAAATCAGGGGGATGTTTTACTCTCTAGCTCAGAGCTAAGGCTAGGTGACTCAGTGGTAGGGTTGATAACAGGTCCAAAAAAGAATAATGTGAATGCAATTAGCGTGTGGAACGTAGCTGTGGACAAAACAATGATAGTATCATCATATAGTGAGGTGTTCACTCGTGGATCGGTTAACGCAGCTCACGATAAAGCGACTGGATTGTTAGAGCCTTCGGCCAACCTTAAGGAGAAGCATGGAGTTATGGCTGCCCATGTATTGACAAGTATACAGAACAAGGAATTACCAATTATACTTACTAACCCAGGTCCCTCGCAAGTTACATTGCGGGCAGGTACGACGATAGCAAGTTCTTTGAAATACTCCAAGAAATGCCAGTTGCAACAATTGGGAAAATAAACACGACTGACGAACGAGTAGAACATCTTTTTGACTTGACAAAATGCAAATTGGACCAGGACGAGCACCAAAGACTTGCAGCTTGCTAAACGAGTTTAGTGATATCTGCTCCAAGGGATCAAATGACCTGGGGAGAACTAATCGTATTTATCATCACATTGAAACAGGTAATGCTATTCCTGTCAGGCAACCACCAAGACGTCTCCCAATACATCGGCGGGGAGAAGCGAGCCGGGTAGTGGAGGACATTATCTCGGATGATATTATACAACCGTCATCATCTCCATGGAGTTCTCCCATTGTCCTTGTGCAAAAAAAGAAAGGAACAACAAGATTTTGCGTGGAATACAGGAAGCTAAGCGCAGTAACACAAAAGGATGCTTACCCTCTTCCATGGATCGACGATCTCCTGGACTCACTAGGAGGTGCAACATCGTTCAGTACCCTGGATATGGCATCAGGGTATTGGCAATGCGAAGTGGCCCCCAAGGATCACCAAAAGACAGCATTTTCAACAGGTGAAAGGGGGCTATATGAATTCAAAGTCCTACCCTACGGTGTGTGCAATGGACCTAGCACTTTCCAACGTTTAATGGACTTAATTTTAGCTGGGTTGCAGTGGAAGTCCACACCGGTTTATCTAGATGACGTAATAGTTTATGGGAAAACATTCAACGAACATTTACTTCGACTTAAAGAAGTGTTCTTACGTTTGCGAGAAGCAGGGCAAAAATTAAAGCCTTCAAAGTGTCAGCTCATGCAGCCTCAAGTCAATTTCTTGGGATATACCATCTCAGGACGGGGAATTTCAACAGACCCACAGAAGGCGCGTGCTGTTGAGGAGTGGCCGGCACCAAAAGACATAGAGGAACTTCGGGCATTTATAGGAACTGCTTCATACTACCGCAGATTCATTAAAAGTTTTGCAAACGTGGCTGCGACTCTTTACAAGCTTTGTAATGTTACTGACTTGCCCCTAAAGAATATGTGAGAGCATTGACAATAATATAGTCCTAATTTTATAAACGTATTTAATTTTATTTGAACTTTATAATATATTACGTGGCGCTTAAAGCACTTCTTCTTCTAAGAAGGTAAGAGCCATTGTCAATGACGTCAGAGTGCATGACGTAGGACCTGTTAAGTCAATATGACAATTTAAGGGTTTTTTAATAAATAATAACTTCCTGTTCTGGAAAGATCGAATATAAATTTTAAAAGGTAATTTGAGGCAGCTTCCAGCTCTCGGACTTTCTACTGCCATCGAGATGGGGTTTTTTATTTTAATTTTTTTTAACACCACCTTCTAGAAACTTCTTTCGAAGCGAGTTATATACTGGGCATGGTGAAATAAATGTGCACTGGCTCACTAGAACTGACTCACTAGCCCTGACACTAGCACCCTCACTGTGATTGTGTCTATCACTCCAGCCTTCGATACGTACGGTCGTGTTATTTATTAGTCGCGTCTCGAAATTGTTAACGACATGATCAGTTTTATGATCAAGACAATAGTGATATTAAAATAAAATCACATCTAACCTAAAATTGTGTATTATTTCAATGGTACAAATACAGCCCAAACACGAGGCAATTATCATCAACATAATAGCATATGTTATAAATGGCATCCATCGTGGGGCTATTAAATTAATAATGTTATAAAAGGCGCACAACGTAGAGGCAGTAACAGGATTGTTATAGCTTACACAAAAAGGTGAACAGTTTACCTGGGATCAAACCTGTGAAACAGCTTTCAAAGATCTAAAGAAACGCCTTACTTCCAGTCCTGTTCTGGCATTTCCTTCGCCTGAAGATAACTTTATTCTAGATACAGATGCAAGCAATATAGGTATAGGCGCTGTATTGAGCATTAAATGTGATGGCGGAAGAGAAGGTAGTAGCCTATATGAGTCGCACATTGACAAAGGCAGAGAGACATTATTGTGTGACAAGAAAGAAAATGTTGGCTCTAGTTGTTGCCACAAGACATTTTCGGCACTATTTATACGGCAAGCCATTTATTGTCAGAACAGACCTTAGCTCCTTACGGTGGCTTCAATCTTTCAAAGAGCCAGAAGGGCAGGTTGCACACTGGCTGGAACAACTTGCTGAGCTGTAGTTCACAATGCAACACCGACATGGCAAGTCCCATGGGAATGGTGATGGGCTATCTCGGCATCCATGCCAACAATGTGGAAGAGACATTGCGAAGGAAGCGCCTAACAACTTCAAGGGGAGTTAAGGTAAAGTACTGGATGTGAGTTTTCTTGCAATCGACAGCTTCGGATGGTCGCTAGAAGAACTATAGAAGAAACATGAAGAAGACCCTGTAGTTAAACATGCAGTGCAGTGGTGTAAAGCGGGAGAACAACCACCCCGAGACTCAATCGTGCAAGAAAGTCATCAGGTGTTACGACTATGGAACAATGGGATAGTTTGACACTAAGGGATGGCTTGGTATATCGACAGGAGGAGGGAGATATTAGGAACAACATAATTCAGCTACTTCTACCACAAGACCTAAAAATTGAAGTCATGGAGGCCCTCCATAGTTCACCAACAGGAGGTCATCTGGGATTTAAGAAAACGTTAGAGAAAGTTCGGGAGTGGTTCTATTGGCTTGGGCATCTGGAAGATGTGAAGGTGTGGTGCAAAGCTTACCATGATTGTGCACGTAGGAAATCCCCAAATATGGCTGCAAGAGCACCACTCATCAATCGTTGACCAGGATACCCATTACAACGGATCTCCGTAGACATCTTGGGCCTACTACCTGAGACAGCCCAAAACAATAAATACATCCTGGTTGTAGCGGATCATTTCACTAAGTGGACAGAAGCATATGCCATGCCTACCCGAAACCGTGACAGTGTCAAGGATAATAATTGAGGAATTCTAGTGTCGGTTTGGAGCTCCTGATGAAATCCACAGTGACCAAGGGCGTCAATTCGAAGCTAAGATATTTCAAGAAATGTGCTTGTTTCTGGGAATCAGGAAAACAAGGACTACACCATACATCCCCAATCAGATGGATTAGTCGAAAGGTTTAACCACACACTTCTAGCCATGTTGAGCCAGTGGGTTAATGAGTGACACAATGACTGGGACAGCTTCCTCCCCCAAGTCATGTTAGTCTACAGGTATAGTAAGCATGAATCAACAGGCTACACACAGTTTTACCTCATGTTCAGGTGAGATGTACGACTACCAGTCGATGTTGCATTCGATCACCCGGAAAAAGTATTTGTGAATAAAACCTTATTTGTGATAGCCATGCGAAGCCGTTTCGAGTTGGCGTACGAAAAAGTTCGAGAAAAACTGGGAAACTGCCAACACGTACAACAGACGCTTTATGATCGACGATGTTCAGGTTCCCCTTATGAGGAAGGGCAGCGAATGTGGCTACTTAACAGTGCCGTTAAACGTGGATGCTCACCGAAACTACATTGCCCATGGGAAGGGCCTTACGTGATAATAAAACGAGTTTCCGATGTCACGTATCGTGTTAAGAAAGGCCAAAAGCGCTTAGTTGTCCATTTCAACAGGCTCAAGTTGTACCAGGCTTTAGACACCGAAGGCGAGAACAAAGAAGCTCCTAAGGTTGTAGGAGAACCTGAAAAACGGGGAGGAAAAGGCACTCTCAAACCAACTGTCACGTGAGGGACAAAACACCCACCCTCTCCAACAAGAGCACCTCCAGGTAAAACTGGTACCAGCAGGACTGAGGGAGCAGCTTAAACAAACACGAACGTGCGAGCAGTGGGCGGAGTCCAAACGGCGCTACCCAAAACGAGACTCGCGTGTACCAGAGCGGTACCAAGCCCAAGCTCAGTATAATTTTGTGGGCACTGGCTCGTGCCCAATTTACGAGGAGAGTAGTGTAGCGAGCGATACCATGATCGAGCCAGACAGACCCGAACAATCACCAGGCTTGGGCCACCCCTCAGAGCAAGGGGGTGGGGAACATTCCAACGGGCTGAGTGTAGGGCTAAAAACCAGACAGGTGTTCCACGAGAGACAGTCGAGCAATGGGGCTGAGAGTGTCAACACTAGAGTGCGTGTTTTCACATTGTAATGGACGTATGCGACGGACTCAAGACTTGTGTATTTAATAGACGTATTAATAAGTAATCACTCTTTGTAATGTTGTAGTTTAGAAATAAGAGTCGTAAATAAGAACCGTAACAAAATAATGTGTTTTCTTTGAAAAAGGATAGATGAACTTACTAGATTGTCATAGATATAAAAAAAATCAGATTATACAATCCTATTGCTCATATTATAACAAAGTGTAAAATACATTTATTATTGTATTTAAACATCCTCGATATGATAAAACAATTTATTTTTTAATGGATACATTTAATATCTAATTTTATCCGCGGATTTTGAGCGTGCCGATCAAGAAAGTGACTTTTATTTAGACCTAGCTAGTGGACGTTGTGAGTATCCCAAAATAAACCACATAGCCGAAAGGAAGGGTATAAGGCATGTGTGATCATCCCAAAAAAATTCAACTTCAACTAGTAGTCCTATTAACTTTTAAATATCAAATTAAAATTCCACTTTTCAAGACTTTTAATGGAAAATAAATATATATGCTAATTCAACCGGAAGTCACAATATGATAGATAAATTATTTTTATTTATGCCAGGGTGGTCCAACGTTTTTCATCCCAAGGGTCAAAACATATTAGTTTGCACTTTGGGCCGAAGATATATTTAGTAATATCATCAACTTAATAAAGGTCTAAAATCAAACTTTAATAAATTGATTTGAGGTATTTAACGTGCACTTTCTGAACCGACTGATTATATCAATATATGATAATTTCTCTGAGCGATAGTGAAAGGGCCCACCAACTCTGCCGGGAAAGGTATTTTCACATAACTTCCAGAATTCTTTTACATGCCACAATGGCTCTACTTACCCTCCAAAGGATGTTGTACTACGGTTTTTATCGATCAATAGAAATGCCTCAACCCCAGCTGGATTTGAACCTACGAACATCGGCTCCTGCAGCGAGTACTGTACCCTGATACCACCGAGGTCAGCCACTTAATAACCAATTACTTTCATTACTTATATACTAGTTGTATTTGTTGTTAGTATAGTCTTTCAAATTTTACTAAGAAGAAAAAATTTAGGATTGACCCCTCAAAAATGCATTGTGAAATTTGCACTTACACACATTTTCACAAAACAACTTATTATTATAGATATGTATTTATATATTTTCAGCCAGCGTGTGTCGCATTTGGCCCATGGTCCGCCAGTTGTACCACATTGACTTATGCTACATTCAACGTAAGCGGCCATTTTGAGTGGTTGCTCTGTGTATTGTGTGAGTCACAGCCGGCTATTTCTGTAGCATGTGACGATACGAATGACACGGTCTTCAGTAACAGCTTCGGTGGCCGCATGGTCTAAGGCGTTACTTTCGCCTCACAGTAGACTAGACCTCCAATAACGAGGAGCAATAGGTTTATATCTCGGTCAGTTGTATTGAGGGTGGTTTTTCCAAAGTGGTTTTGCGGGTACACTCCTAAAGCCTTCCTAGTCCCTAAAACCAGTAACGCAATTAATAGACTTCATAAAGGCCCGTTGACACGGTGTTAGTTGACTAATGCAAGTACACTAATTTGGCTGCGCGCGCACAGCTTGCACCGTGTAAACAGACAAGCAAGCTACTAACATGCAAGTCCACTTGCAACTGAAAAAGTTGGTCACCTTCCAACTTTACTAATGCAAGTAGACAATCCAAAATGGCGGCAACTGAAGAATTGGTTGTGCGGGGGACACTTATTTGTGGAATGTTATGAAAAGAATTAGTTTTTGTGCAATTTTAAGCACCGAATTTATAAAGATAAGAATGGGAGGGATATTGCACTATAGGGTATTGTAAAGTTATATCAGGTTACATATTCTCTAGAAGTTTCCAAAATAAAATTTTAGACCTACGTAAATTTTACAAATGTTCCTTACGAGAGATATTATTTAATATCGGTAAACAAATGTTATCAATAATTTTAACAAACCATTATTTCCTACCACTCAACGTGGCATGAGTATTTTTTTTATATACGATCACAAAATATAATACAACTTTGTAGTACCGTGATTAGTTCCGGCAACATAATATTCGCGTTATCGGCAAGTAAGGTATGAATGGCCGGTGGTTTTCACGCGAAATCTTCGGCGCGTTTTCCAATCTCCATATTTGACACTTTAACCAATCTTTATAAGTTTTAAAATTAATTATAAATGATCAGCCCAAACACTTCAAACACTTGTAGTAATGCTTTGGAATCTTGAGTAGATACATAATTTAATATTATCGTACAGCAAACCAGATAGTCTATATTTAAACCAATCTACAAATTAATGAATTATTTATTTTTAAGGAATATTTTAGGCCTAGCAAGCTAGCATTTAACAAATTATTTTGTTATTAGTATTCCAAAATTTAAAACAGGGTTTAAAAAACCGGCGTTAGGCCTATTTAAAAAATGCCCAACAAATTAATTAAGGCCTACTATTTTTTTATGTTTTAGGCCTAGCTAGAATTTAACAAGATATTTTGTTATTAGTATACCAACATTTAAAACAGGGTTGAAAAAATCTGGGTTTGGACCTATTTAAAAAATGCCCTACCGAGTTAGGTTGTATTGGAATTTATTGACCTTATTTGAGTTTAATTTTATTTAACATATATGCTAAATAAGCTAACAAATAAAGTAAAATAATTTAATAATTATTTGGGATCAACTAAAATATATTTTAATGTATTAAGGAACTAAGAAATAGGAGACACACTAATCACTAACTTTTTTATGTTGGCTATATAAAACAATTTTTATTAAATAGGTCAACTAATTATGATAAATTGAGTTTACTAAGAAATTGTAATTTATGTAGCCGCCCATACTTATTCTAAATTCACTCTTACTAGCTCCTAACACATAAGCGTAATTAGTATATGCGTATAAATTACCCGAACGAGAAATGAGATAAAGTGATAAAAAAAAGGCTCCAATAGAGAGACCCGTTATCACCTCTCTTCATTTTCAGCCATGTTTTTATAAGCGCTACTAATACAAGTGAAAAATACGTGTCAACACAACTAACATGTTAGTAAGCTAATACCACTAATGCAAGTACACTAACACCGTGTCAACACAACTAACATGTTAGTAAGCTAATACCACTAAACTTGCATTAGTCCACTAACACCGTGTCAACACAACTAACATGTTAGTAAGCTAATACCACTAAACTTGCATTAGTCCACTAATACCGTGTCAACGGGCCTTAAATGTATACCCGAATGGGTAGTGAGACGCGATGCTAAAAAAAATACTTCTTCGCATTATACCACATTGTTAGATGTATTATTTAAAAATATTCTTATCCTTATACACCCAGACATGTTTTGAACCCAGAACATCTCATCCAAGGGTGAAGAAAGCTATTTTTTTCTAAAGAGGGGTCCACTAGAAAATTCGACTACATCTTAAGCCATTGTGGTCCAACAGGCGGCCCGCACTCATTGAAAATGTGGCC